>CABFVX010000049.1:109776-182091 GCA_902151425.1 Timema shepardi
AAAAAAAAACAGGAAAAAAGAAAGTTCTCAGAAGATCCGAGAGTTGAAGATGCCTATAAATGTTTAAAAGAAACTATTTCCAATCGCAGGGATGAAAGCTCGGTGTTTGGAGAACACGTAGCTATGAAACATAGAAAGTACAGTGCCTACACAAAATCTACCATTGAACATTTGATATCAAATATATTATATGAAGATGATATGAGGAAATATGACGATCCTACAACATCACCATCTACATCATACTTCCTACCATCACCATCACCATCCTCATATTCACAGCCGTCACTGTCAGGATCATCTCCTCAAGCACAATCGTCGTCACAAGCTCAACCACGTATGCAGACAAATCTCATAGCAGAAAATTATCAGCCAAATCTGGAAACACGCATGGATTCTCAATGTACAGCAGATGAAAACACTTTGAGACTCTTTATAAATACTTTCCCGGAAGATATAACGAATTAGATTGTAAGCCAAGGCACATTTATAAATAAGTACTTTTAATTTTATTGACAAAACTAAAGTAATTTGAACAAAATTATATTGTAAAAAATAGCAAATATTATGTTGGGTAGTGGAAAAAAATACGGACTACAATATAAAATAAAAAAATTAATGTATTTATTAGATCACATTAAATAATAATAAAAATAAGTGATTGAACAAATGACAAGAATTGGTCAATGTGAAATCAGCTGAACATTTGGTAATGTCAGTTGACTAAAATTAAACAGAATGAAAAGTCTATTCAAATAAACAGTTAAAATGACATATGGCTTATATTTTATCTAATTTGAAATTATTATTATTATTATTATTATTATTATTATTATTATTAGTAGTAGTAGTAGTAGTATTAACATAAAGATAGGAACAAGAGAAACAAGTCAAGTAACTATATCTTTTTTCTTCTAAATAATATTCACCGTTCCTTAATCAATTTTTTTTTTAAGTTCTCAAATGTTAAATAAAATACTATTTGATTTTCACTGTTGTACTTTATTTTAGCACACCTATGCTACATTATTTTGCCATGATAAACAATCTGTATTGCAAAAATATCGTAAATAGCTGTTTCTTATAGCTTCACAATATTCAGTGTGTCTACGTCCTACGGTACGAAGAGGCAAAAACGACGACAAGTCTGTATCATTTCTCCAGTCACCGAGAATAATATTATTGCTTTCCTCTCTATCAAATGTTCCAATTGGAGCGTATTGGCTGCGAGATGCCTTTCTTTTCATTAGGAAATTATGCAAGTAAATGCCTGTCATCACAACAATTGAAGCTTTCTCTGGTTGCAGCAACATAGGTTTCCTTAATATACGGAAGACAGACGAAAGAATACCAAAGGCGTTCTCAACTACGCGACGGGCTCTTGATAAGCGATAATTATAGATTCTTTTGTCCGAGCCCTTAACATGAGTACAAGGACATGGTTTCATTATATGGCTTTGTAATGGAAACGCATCGTCTGCAACAAATACGTAGGGTACTTTTTGTTGTGTTCTGGGAAGATAGCTATCAGGGGGGATTTTTAAGTCATCATTTTGAAGTTTCTGGTCAAACACTGTATTTCTGAACACTCCCCCATCGGATATTCGACCCTGGCAACCGACCTCAGAATAAATGAAATTATAATCAGCATCTACAACAGCCATCAAAACAATACTGAAAGTAGATTTGTAGTTGATGAAGTCGCTGCCACTCTTGATTGGTGCTTGTATAACACAGTGTTTTCCGTCGATGGCACCAATAGCGTTAGGAAAATTCCACTGATCTTCAAATCTACGTGCAATTCTCAACCATTCTTCTTCTGTTGACGGTGTCTAAAAACAAACAAAAAATGAAATAAGCAAGCCAAACGTTTTATTTATACCCTCTCATCTTGAAATCTAAAAAAATAATTCATAGGCGAAGGATAAAAAATGATGCCTACACATTTGTAATAATATTGATTTTATTGCAGGTACTATACATGTCGTTAGATTGCTTTCGTACAAGAAAATGAGTTAAAAACTTACCTCAACAAAATCCTGTAGTCCCTCAATAGCCGTACACACTTCAAGAATAACATTGCATACCGTTGATTTCGATATTTTAAAAAGGTACATTAGGCTTGGATAAGAATCACCCGTTGACAAAAATCGCAAAGTCAAAGCAAGCCTTTGTTGTGCAGAAATAGAATCTCTGTAGTTTGTATTTTTTTTAGAAATATCTCTCTCAATCTTAGATAATAGGTAATCAAAATCCTTTGATGCCATTCTGCAAAATTTTCTAGACTGACCAGTTTCTTCTTGCAAACGCATGTCAATAAGTGAATTTTCAATACTATGCTGTCTTCGACTTTGTAGCAGAGATGTCACCCACCACCGTCCTTTTCTTCTTCTTTTTGTTGTTGTTAACTGGTGCAATATAATAAAACTAGCAGCCGCAATTATAATATCTTCGTCAGACATTGTATTGTAAGCCGGTATATAGAAATAACTGAGAATTGAGCATTCGCTCGCTCGCTAGGTCTAAGCCTACTCGCACGACAAGCATTCTCTCACCTTCCCTCACGTTCGCTGTTCTATGAATAGCTATTTTGGCGTAAACGAGTTTAGTAGCAGTTTGTTAAATCACCGTTTACACTAAAAGAGCATGAACGAATGCTCTTATTCTTGCTCTATGTTCTTGTTCGTTTGGTCTAAACCCACCTTCAGGTGGCAGATAACCAGTAACCACCTACGGTTCTAAACTATCATTTCTAACCAAAGGCACTTTATCAGCCCTTATCAGACTCCATCAGACAGCCAAATAAGGGATGACATAAACCCCTCTCAAAAGGCCAACACCAGATCACCACTTCCGACAAACATCCACAATCAAGGCCATAGTTAGGTGGGGTTTGGGGGTTAATCCCCCCGCTCCCCCCAAATTTTATGAACAAAATATATATGGCATTATTTATGGTTAAAAAATATCAGAATTAAGATATAAGTACAAATTAAGGGCTGTGTTACCATGAAAAGTACTTCATATAGCTTTTAGAGGTGTTTAATATTTAGAATTTTTCCTAGCCTTTGGCAGTTAAGGGTTATGTTGCCATAAAAAAACACTTCAGATAGCTTCTAGAACTGTTTATCATTTAGAATTTTTTCTAACGTCTGGCAATTGGGGAATGTGCCCACCAAACCTCCTCTCCCTTCCCCCCACCCCCATCCCCTGGAATTATTGGCTGGCTACGGAGCCTTGACTACAACCTTCGCAAATTACGAATCAAGTTGTTTTATTTAAAATAATATACAGTTGCATTTTTTATTTGCTATAGGCGTGTTTCCTTATTTAACAAAACCGGTGCAAGCACTTTTAAACGATCGACCAAAAGAAAAATTAAGCCAAATTAATTCGGTATTAGTTTTTTTTTTTTTACGGTTAGTTGATATGATCCTATGATCAGCCCGTTTGACCAGAAAAACAGGTGGTAGCACTCTTATATGAACATATTATATTGAAGAAACTGCTTTTGGGAAGGTCAGCTACAGACCAAAGGAGCTACAATGCACCCAGACATCCAAGGTCTCATTTCCTGACAGATAATAGACCTGATTCTTGGTGTCTTATAACGCTAATTCACCATCTACATAATTGTTAAGTGGACTTGTTAAATGTCAGGGTGTTTGGAGAGTTCATTAAAGTATACGGAGACTTCTCAAGTCACTTCACGGAAAAGTTTTGAATATGAAAGTTGCATTTAGCTGTGAAACCACGCAAGTTATGAGCATGTTTTACCCCCATAACCACTGACTTTCTCGTAAGCTAGAACTAATTTTTTTTTAAATATGTAAGATCATTTCTAGAATGATGAATTCAAAAGAAAACTTTACCCATTCAAAGAAGTAACTTCAAGATTTAGAAACTGCATCAAATACCAATCAATAGCATGTAATGGTGTATTATCTAGGATGAACAAATACACTCTGATTATACTGACAGATGCCACAGTGGCGGCTCGTAGCTAAAATTAGTGGGGGTGCTGCTCCAGAAAATGTTAAGCCTTTGTTTTAAAATTGTGTAAAAGAAAAAAAACATGTATAAAAAGAAAATGTATTCAGGAACTTGATGAAATCTTTACAAAAAACTTTTTTTTTACTTTCTTTAACTTAAATTGTTACAGTTCAAGCATGATCTATTCATTTAGAAATGAAATCCATTCTTCTTGTTTTAATTTGTGAAAAAAGTTCAATAATATTTTCTTTATCTCTGGATGACAGCCGCAAAGCCAATTTTTCCGTTGGTATAATTCAGAATTAAAGCTACGAATATGTTTATTGTTGTTGCTTTTGCCTGGCTGAGATATTAGAATATCAGGTGTCGAAATACCCCTTTTCTTAACTGTAACTTTCTCATGGAGAGATAGCTGTGAAAATTTAAGCTATTGAAGTTCACTTAGTCACAGAACTTATTTATTGGGGATGCAAGGCCATTGCTAAAGTTTTCTGTTAAATAAAATAACAGAAAAAAAAGAATCAAATAGAATAGATGAAAGCAGAATAAGAATCTAATTTTACACTCTTCTACATTTTATCACGTTCAAGAATTTGGTACACACGCAGAGTAAAAAAACGTCCTTCACCATTAAACCAGAGCCAGCACTGCGAGAGCAACAGTGCTCTCTCTACCTGGCAGTCCCGCCTTCCTCTCTACCCTACTCCCATGTGTGCAAGCGCACAACAGTCAAACACCATGTCGCTGGCACTGTGAAGCGCACAGTTCCACACAAAGATGTTTGTATTTTTTTCATAAACTGGGGGATGGCTACTGAAGTACTGACACTAAGCTTAAGGAATATATATTGTACTACAAAAATAAAGAGAGAATTAAAGAAAAAAGGACTCATTATATTAAATGTTATCGATAATATCAAGTGGAAATAGGGGGTGCTGCAGTTCCACAGTGCCTATACACGAGCCGCCACTGCACTATGGTCCCATCTTACAAGCTGTGCCTTAGTGGAAGTATGCTTGGTAAACCTTTTACTCTTCATCGTAAACAAAGTATCCACAAATACCTAAAGCTATCAACCTGCTCAACCTAGTCACAAATAATTTTCGTTGAACAAGTTGAACTTGAACAGCTTGAAGTTTGAAACATTGCGACCAATATCCGGTTCACGTATTGACCTTGAACAACTTATAGCCTGCTGTCGACCACTCGACTCATTTGGATGGTAATCGAATTGATCTATGCAATTTTTATGGTTTTCACAAAACATGTTGTCTGCTATTCTAGGGGTAAGGTGTCAGACTTCTATGCTGGCGGCCGGGGTTCAATCCTCGGTCCCGGCAAAGATTTATCAGATTACCAAACCCTTCCTTCACCTCTGACAAGACATCTTGTGAATGTGAGGAATGCCAGGCCTCCACTGTGGTTCGGATTCCAAGTTAAACTGTAGGTCCTCCATTTCATCTCACAATCACCCTACCATTACACATTCGCGTAAGTGCGTATAACCCGAACGGGTAGTAAGACGTGGTGTTAATAATAATAATGATTAGGGATAGAGGTAAGTATTTTTTTTCTCGGAATCAGCAGAGATTAGAGCATTATCGTAATACAGTATTGTTTTATTCTATAATAGGTTTGTTAAGTAACACTGCCTATACGTGTTAATAAGGTATGCAAAGTGGTTGATAAAGGTTAGGGAGAGCTCTGAAATAAAACACTAGGAAACATCATAAGCCTTCGAAACTCCAGAATAAAAAAACCTTGAGAATGCAGAAGAAAATCAATGAATTAAAAAGGGTTAAAATAATACAATAATATTAATGTATAATTACAAAGAAAGTAATTATTTATGGTAATGTTGTACGATATCTTACCTCCTCCTGAAATTAATGTCCCGAAAGTGTAGAAAATATTGAGGAAATATCATAATGAAACAAATTTAAAATATATGGTCCGGTCTCGCTTTTATCTTAAAAGAGACATTTACTGAAAACTCGATAGAGTTGTGAAACAAGATAGTAGGTATAGATATTGTTGTAGTAATACTACACCAAATATCATAAACTAAATAATATACACTGTTACTTACTCTATGGAATTAGAAACTAGGAACATTGCTATAGAAAAAGTTAGAAAAGATAAACATCTTTGACGACAAAAGAGCATAAGAATGAAATTTATTTACAAAGACTTGAATTAAAAATTATATATAATTGTTTATAGGTAAGAAACTATTGGTTTTATAAAAATATGTTTCTGATAAAATATTTTTATCTTTAATAGTAATACAACTTTACACTGATAAGTTATTTTGTATCTCAAATAGTTGAGGAGAAATTATGAAAATTGTAAAATTTCCCATATGATATTAACCTTCTCTTTTTGCCCTTCAGTAAACTAACCTTAATTTTAGGGTTAGATATCTAATTTAAAAAAAAACTCGTGGAGTCCTTATTAAAACCTCATATACCAAGTTATAGCCCAATTGGTAAAATAGTAGTTTCAGCTCTAGCCCGAGGTGCAAACAGACAGAAAGACAGACGGTATCTCGAAAACCACTCTTAGTTTTGTTTCGGGGGGTCATAAAACGTCGACATTTATCAAAATATCATGTGTTTTTTACGATCAAAATCCTTTCTCACCAAGGTGTCGAGAAAAAGTAAAAAGGTGTTTTTGTTGTTATTTAACATCAACCCTTACTAAAGCTGTCTGCCAGCTGGTGATGTGTTTTATACTAGCTTAAATTATGGTCACGGTGGATCAAACGAAACAGAAGAATGGATCATGATTCATTATGTGGGGCTGGGGACAAAAGCAGAAAAGGAGACCCCGATATTGCTTCAGTATAACAGCATTATTTGAAATACTTGGAATAAAATATGAAATGGATTGACACTGTAATCAAAATTTAGAGTTATCCGACATCTGAAGCAGCCAAAACAAAAATTATATTACGATGGCAAAGGTTATAAACTTTGTAGAAAAAAGTAAATTTTTATCTAATTTCACTCACATATGTGTCATTTGAGGGTTCTTATGACACTTAAAATATTTTACCATATTGAAAAGAACTAAGAAAACATATCACCAGAAATAAATATACAGGTCTACATAATTTAGAAAGTTTAAAGATGAGATGCAGATCGGCGATATATGAAGGCAGAAGCAAAACGTATTTTTAAATCCAGAATGTAAAAATCACTAAAGTTTAAATCTTGAGGTATAAAAAGAAGTGAAATGTTGAGTATTGTCTACATATTCAGGCAATTCATTAGAAGTAGAGGTGCTAATTTAAGAATGAAACATACTATAAGAATACCTCTCGCTGTAGAAATATTCTATTGTACTTAAATATTGTATTTATATGTTACTGTTTGAAATTAGTGTATTACTACGCAATGTAAGATTAGTCATTTTTTTCAATTTTCATTATTTTTAATATTATTATAGGATTTTCATAAGATTTTTAATGCATGAAACAAGTTTTGAAAAAAAACTTCAATTTTGTATCGAATAAAGATGGTATATTTTATAATACTACAATAATATTTCCCACAACATATAAGAGAGGACTAAATTTACAATTTTTAATTTTTTAGCACTGCGTCCTACTGTATGTTGTACCTGATACAGTGTACAGAGTAAATAACCATATACTGTATACTTTATAGACTATATTATTTTATCTTATTTTTCTGTTTTATTTTCTGGACCTTTGATTTATTGTGGAAAGCCGCATGGCTTGAAACCTCTTAAAATCAACCCAAATTTTGTATATTTTGGCTAAAGATTATTAAAGTATTTGTTGATCTGAGCTAAGGTTTGTTTGTAAAAGACAATATTGCACCTATGCTTTGATTTATAAATTTATATACATACATTTATATATATGTATACATACTTAAATCATAGTATATACTATATATAGATTAATATATACTTAAATCATATTATATATATACATACACCTTATAGTTTTTATAGTAGGAGAAAGGGGGGCAAAGTGGCTAACTTAACGGGGAAAAAATAAAAAAAATACAAATGACGGTTTTAAATTATTAATTTTTGTTGTAAAACATAGTATGCCATATAGTAGTTCATTATTGAGTATTTGAGATAAGATGTATTGAAAGCTAAATTAATAATTATTATTTTTATAATCAAGTACCAAATGGCCACTTTACCTAACATAGGTAGGCAAAGTGGCCAGGCCTGACCACTTTGCCCGCCACAACACTTGAATGACGCATTTTATTTTGTTTGCATGTAGAAACATTTATTCAACACTTTACTTTTATTACTAGCCATACATGATGTAAAGTGTGATCTGTGTTTAGATATTTTTTATTTCTTCAGTTAAGCAAATAGTTTTTTTTACTAAGATTAAAGTTCACAAATCAAGATTTAATGGCAAAGATCACAAACAAAATTATCATCCTCTTCTTCGCATCCAGCACATGCTTCGTGGGCCCAACACAGGCACGCAGAGCACCTAATCCAACCATCGTCACTTTTGGAGTTCGAGTAAGCCTCATTACAGTACATGCAAAGAGGATCCCTTTCATCGTCACTGGCTTTATTATTAAATAATTGTTTGCTTACTTTGGACACTTTCTTCCTTTTTGAGTCCTTGGAGCAAACAGTTTCTTTTGCGTAAGCTGCTTTTTTCTTCTCTCTCAGATTCTTTTTTTTTCTTCTTTTGCAGATTCCAATTCAGATTTATACGGACTTGATGTCAGCACTGCTGCTTTTCCCTTCTTGCGCTTTGTCTTTAATACTTGACGATATGGGTGTGGTATTGGCATAATATCT
Organism: Timema shepardi; assembly: GCA_902151425.1. Lineage (NCBI taxonomy): Eukaryota > Metazoa > Arthropoda > Insecta > Phasmatodea > Timematidae > Timema > Timema shepardi. Next base: position 118,582 of record CABFVX010000049.1, read on the forward strand.
TTGGGGCTTACAGCAAAAGACGTTCCAGGCACTGGTTCTACATTGATTCTAGCGGGGTTGGCAGTGGTTGTCAAATTGTTTCTATCGGGGGAGTCAGCGCTTCCAGAGGAGTGAGCGCTTGTTGAAGGAACGTTGCTTTCCATTGTTTCTTCCTCTTGGGTTTCTTCTGTCTCTATACCTGGCATTTGTTGTAGGGCTACTACTTCCTGCATTTTATCTTGAGGTTGTTTTTCAGGTTCATCATCAACCACACAATCAGTTGTTTCTGCAGGAGCAAAATCAGCATCGCCAAAAACATTAGGATCTAATGGCACTAGACCACAGCGTCTGAACCCGTTGATTGCTATAGATGGAGTAGCTGCACGAAGATATGCTTCACCAAATAACCGACAGATTTGATACTGTGTCACTAACCTTCCAGGGTTGTTTCTCAAAAACTTCTCAATTGCCTGAACAAAATAGGTGTTTAGTGGTCCATTAAAGGTGACATCCAAAGGTTGTAGTTTGTGACTGCAGTGTGGGGGTAGGCAGATAACTGTTGTGTGGTTTTCCCTAGCCTTGTCAATAAAGTCCAAGTTTTTGGTATGTGTTGTATGACCATCAAGCAATAACAGAACTGGATCTTCAACAGTGGGCTTAGCATGAGCCAAGAAATGATTGAACCATTCTGTAAATATCTCAGTCTGCATCCACCCAGAAGGATGACAAAAAAACACCGTTCCTGGGGGAGCGCCGTCCTGCAACTCTACCTTCATCCTTTGTCTTGGAAAGATCACCAATGGTGGAACAAAATTTCCACCTGCTGACATACAAATAACTAGGGTAGACAAAACTCCTCTTTCGGCTGAGGTCAAAGATCCGACTTGACGCCTTCCTCTTAAAGCAAAAACCTTGGAACTTTTTGACTGCACTGTTGTCAAACCTGTCTCGTCGACATTGAACACTCTGTGAGGAGGATAAAAGTGTTTGGTCTGGACCTGTTCCAATAGTGAGAAAAAATTCATTACATTAGGCCTATTAAACGCTCTTGCCCTTGCAGCAGATGTAGCCTCTGGCTTTCGTAAAGTCACATTAGGATGCCGTCGTTGAAAACCTCTTAACCAGTCCTTTCCAGCCATACTTCTCTCCTTATTAAAATTATGTTCTAGTCCGTTTCTTTCTGCTAATTGAAAAGCTAGATGCTGTAAATCATTACGCGAGATTCCAAACAGTCTCACTTCCATGTCAAGGATGTAATCCACAAGCACTCTTTCCTGCTCTTCGTTAAAAATACTACGAAACTTCCCAAGAATTTTCTTACCTTCAACGGCATCTATGTTTTTATTTAACGCTCTTCTCTTTAGTGTATTTCTGGGAACATTGAAATTTCTAGCTGCGGTTGCATAGGCCATTCCATCACGCACAGCCTGTACTGCACGTGCCATTGCTCCAGCATCCCAGCTTTGCTGTGTTGACTTTCTAACATAGTTAGAAGGCATTGTTCCTGGAAAAAGAAACACTGCATTAAAATCAATGTGTATAATTATATATATATATAGATTTTATTTATCTATATTGATTTTGTATATATATATATTGATTTTATTTATAACATTATATATTTATATAACATTATATGGCTTGTATTTAGTCCTATATAACATTATAAACCTATATATGCAGTAGGTATGTGTGTTGTGCACGTTATCAGCAACGTCGGGCAAAGTGGACAGGAACCTGGCCACTTTACCCTAACAGACGCCATTTTAAATAACAGTCACTCAACCCCACACAAGTAGGTTCAAGGTTAAATTGAACATACGATCAATTAGGCCAAAGTACATATATTCAACGTAAAATTATTAATCAATAATAAAATAGAATGTTTAACAAGTAAAAAAATATTACAAATGATGCCTACCTTAGATCAGCAAGCTCCGAAAACACTTTTTTAAATATACACTTCCAACAAATGCAGCCACCGCGTTCTTTGTTCGTTACACAACTAAATATAACTGTACGAAGTAGTTCACGATCTCCTGGATAGGTAGCAGCACCAAACAGCGTCAAAAAATGATAATGGCCACTTTGCCCGCTATGGCCACTTTGTACACCCTTCCCCTATGCATACATAAAAAATGTATATATTTATTTAAGTACATATCCTTAAATATAATGATATATTTGTATATATGTATGTATTAACATTATATATTTGTACATATGTATATATTATATATTTGTACATATGCATATATATTAACATTATATATTATATAAACATTTATGTTTATGTAAATAGATACATAATATATATAATCTACTACTATAATATAAAGTAATCATTCTGCAGTTGAGTCTTATTTTACAAATATAATTTACCCTTTATTTCAAAAACCACTATACCGAATGAGCTGAGATTTCATATAGGCATAATTCAGACATTCGGTTAACATACAGGCTAATTAAAATTACTTATATAGCTTAACCTAAAAATCAAACCCTACCCCTTCCCACCTAGCCCCCTCATACGTATCTCCGGAACCGTTGGGAGGAGGGGGGACTCCTCGACACGATGAGCCACTATCACATAAATATTATAATCCTAATACAAAGTTTACTAGAACAAATCTATTGTAATCCCCCTGGGAATTTATAGATCTCCCATAAGGGGGGGGGGGGNATACGCACATAAACGTTTTAAAAATATTGTAATTCTTAGAATATTAGTCAACATTTTACCACCACAAACTTTGGTTGAATATTATATTATGGTGTATAACATATCAACTATGCCAATCTTTTTCAAACTTTATTATTATTAATGTTAAATAATAAAGTTTCATTTGGTAGATTTAACGTATTACTATCCAATCCAGAAACCCCTCCATACACACATACGTAGTTATATAAAAATGATATTGATAACTTACGTTCACTTTTTAGGGGACATCCTTTAGAAATATTAACTATCTACGCCTTTACAAAATTGGTTGATAGGCCTACACTATAGGTGTCCAAAGTTGTAAAAACACAAACACAAACTTTTGTTTTATTTATATATATAATATATGATACAGCAACCAACTTATATCCGACACCTTAGCTCAGTCAGTAGCGTGTTTGCCTATTAAGCTAACCTTAGATCACAGGTTCGATTCTCGGCATGGCTGAAAAATGTATCATTGGTGTACTGTGTCAGTTTACCCTTTCACAGTGATATATTAACGACCGTGGACTGGATGTAGTGCCTGTCTTAGTCTTAAGTTAAATTATAAGACATATGAAGTTACGACAGGCCTAGCAAGCCGGCAGTGGAAAATATATGACTTGACTAAAAAACTGACCCAGACCAGAGGCTGTAAGCAGAGATGGATGTAAAAAGAAGCAACCTATGTCATGTTCTTCTTTATGGGACAATTGAAATGCTACGCCATCAACCCTTAGCGCTTTGCAACCTTCATAAAGACCCATTTACATAGTCCGTAAGCTCCGCATGCTTATAGTCATTAAGTCCTTTGAAATGGAAATCACGTCTACACATTCCGTATCCATATTCGTAATCACGTGACCGTGCCAACCAATGAGAAAGTTGGAAGCAACGTCCAATTAAACTCTTCGGAAGAAAATGTTCTATAGCTAGAAGGAAGTAAACGTCATCTGGATACGTTTTAAAGGTAGGTTAAGTGCAGTCAAAAATAATATCTGAAACATGAGCTAATTAGTTTAATTCCTAGGATAATTCCATTGGTGCTTTAATTTCGATGCGCGTGCATGCTTACTTTGCTTTGATTGATAGTCCTTAGCGGTCCGTCTCGACTAATCCAATTAAGTTTAGTCAACTTCTATGGAGGAGTAAGGATTAAGGAATTAAGGATTAGGACTCTGTAGACGGTGACATATATTAGTGTGGAGTCGATTTCCTAAGGAGTACTTAGCACTTCACAGATACGGAGTCTGTAAAAAGGGCTTAGTGCCTCGTACCTCAGTATAAGGTTCATCAAGTAAAACAGGTATCAATTTTAAATCAAAGGTTATTTTGGGTTTAGGATGAAATGTAGGCGTATAATACTATTCCTATTTACTACGCTGGCAAATATATTGTCCATATCTTTCTATAAAGTTTCTAAATACTTGGGAATGATTCACGGTAGCAAATGTTTTAAAGTATTTAGTTGAAAACTCAAACGGATACGAATTTGCATAGCTCCAATCACAATGCCTCATCCACATTTGTTCAAACAACTAGAAACTCTCAGATCTCAAGTTGGCAACCTCACAGAATTAATAAGAGATGACAATATTTCATTTCATGGCCGTGTTACTACGTCGTGAAAAAAGTGTCGCCATGAGTAAATGTGAGTGAAGTGGACTTTAAACATAAACTGTAGATGTCAAGGCCACTGATGAGGGTTGGTCGTATGTTGGCACACCTGCATCGCCATCTCCTATCGCCGACACACACACGCACACAATTATTGTCTTTGGAGGGACCCATTTGGACACATACTGCGAATATGTCTACAAATATAAGAAATATCAAATTGATTTAAGCTTTATAGATCATTAATAAATTATTTTTAAATTGTCATGTGTTAGCAAAGAAAAACGTATATTTTGTTATTAATTCATGTGTATTACAAACTGATACGTGATAACTATCTTCAGGATTAGTCTCGTGTTTGAGTCTCGTATTTAGGTTGTCATTTTTCATTTAATTGAATATATTTTGTTGTTGTAATAGTTACTCTTTCAAATAAAAAAAATTGATACTTCCTCCCGGTCAAATACTTAAAACTATAAGATCTTCAGAAAATAAAAATGTATTACAAGACATGTTTAAATTTATTTATTTGGGATATTCAACGTGAACTTTCTGAACAGACAAAATAGCCTATATCGGCACACGACCATTTCTATGCGCGAGAGCGAAAGGGCCTATACATTTTTACAGTAAAGGTATTTCAGATACCTCCATGGTTCTTTAACGTGACACAATTTACATGCAACCAACGCCTTTCAATGCCGTAGTCAGTGGGGAGTTTTAATATGTTTTATGAACAAAGTAAATATGGTTTTATTTATGGTTCTAACAATACCAAAATTAAGGTACAAGTACAAATTAAGGGGCTGTGTTATCATAAAAATACTTTAGAGATCTTCTAGAGGTGTTTAAATATTATATACATTTTTCCTATCCTTTGGCATTTAGGGAGTTATGTTGCCATATAAACACTTCAGAGATCTTCTAGAGGTGTTTAAAATTTAGAAATTTTTCTAGCCTACAGGAAATAGGGAATGTGCCCGCCAAACACCCCCCCCTCCCTTCCCCCCTGAAGTTATTGGCTGGCTACGGCCTTGACGGCTTTACTGGGTTGGATTGTAATATAACCTAATATGTAGCGTATGTATTCTACTTTCTCGTATTGTTATCGTGGAAATGCTCGACCTCAAGAATATGGCGAATCTTGACGTTTTGCATGCACCTGAACTCATGTATGTCTATGTCTGTAGGCATACTTGGGACTACAACTGAAATGGTTTGAGGAATTTAATTTAAACTTTATGTTAATATATGTTTAATGGTTATAACTCAAGGCTGAATCGTGATTTTATTATAATTATAAAATTAAGGTTAGTTTACTAATGAGCTGTACGGATCTCTATGACGCGTCACCGCTATGAAATGTCATCCTTAAGACGCCGTACGGCTGAAATGCGATAATTGATCTATTTAATGGCGTCATACGTTCGATGACGCCGTCATTTTCCCGTCATTCATTTCATAGCTTACAGCTAAAGTTGTATCAACGTAATAATGTTGCAGGTTCCTACATGTGTATGTTTTCCCCTACTGGCATTTATGAGCAATTGAGAAAAAGTTCTCTTTGGCAGTTTGTAGAACATCTCTTAGTGTGTGGGAAGAGTTAAGACTCGTTTTAGACCTACATAGCAGCTGTCAGCAGGGTAGATAAAAACAACGGAATCGTGAAAGAAAACATTAAGTTGAACTATCTTTTAATATTTCCTAGATTCGATTTTAATTTGTATCCCGAGTCTAACTAGGCTTACAAAATATTGGGTAGTTATGTATGAGTTTAGCTAGGCATACACATTATTAGTTAATTCTGTATGAGGTTAAAAAGGCTTCACAATATTATTTAATTATGTATGAGTTGAACTAGGCCTACACAATATTAGTTAATTATGTATGAGTTTAACTAGGTCCGCACAATATTAGCTTATTATGTATGAGCTTAAGTAGGCCTACACAATATTAGTTAATTATGTATGAGTTTAACTAGGCCTAAACAATATTAGTTAATTATGTATGAGTTGAACTAGGCCTACACAATATTAGTTAATTATGTATGAGTTTAACTAGGCCTACACAATATTAGTTAATTATGTATGAGTTGAACTAGGCCTACACAATATTAGTTAATTATGTATGAGTTTAACTAGGCCTACACAATATTAGTTAATTATGTATGAGTTGAACTAGGCCTACACAATATTAGTTAATTATGTATGAGTTTAACTAGGCCTAAACAATATTAGTTAATTATGTATGAGTTTAACTAGGTCCGCACAATATTAGCTTATTATGTATGAGCTTAACTAGGCCTACACAATATTAGTTAATTATGTATGAGTTGAACTAGGCCTACACAATATTAGTTAATTATGTATGAGTTTAACTAGGCCTACACAATATTAGTTAATTATGTATGAGTTGAACTAGGCCTACACAATGTTAGTTAATTATGTATGAGTTTATCTAGGTCCACACAATATATTAGTTAATTATGTATGAGCTTTGCTAGGCCTACACAATATTAGCTTATTATGTATGAGTTGAACTAGGCCTACACAATATTAGTTAATTATGTATGAGTTGAACTAGGCCTACACAATGTTAGTTAATTATGTATGAGTTGGTGACCTGGCGGTCTAGGGGTAAGTTGTCAGACTTCTATGCTGACGGCCGGGGTTCAATCCTCGGTCCTGGCACAGATTTATCTGATTACCAAACCCTTCCTTCACCTCTGACAATACATCTTGTGAATGACCACGTTAAACTGTAGGTCCTTCATTTCATCTCACATTCACCCTACCATTGCACATTAGCGTAAGTGCGTATAACCCGAACGGGTATTAAGACGCGGTACTGATAATAATAATAATAATAATAATAATAATAATAATAATAATATGTATGAGTTGAACTAGGCCTACAAAATATTAGTTAATTATGTATAAGGTTAAAAAGGCTTCACAATATTAGTTAATTATGTATGAGTTTAACTAGGCCTACACAATATTAGTTAATTATGTATGAGTTTAACTAGGCCTACACAATGTTAGATAATTATGTATGAATGCAGTTATTTTCAACTGACCCATACATTCTGTCCCCCTAAGTGTATACAAGCCTAGACAAGAAATCTACCTTTTAGGTAAATTTAATTTCTATAAAAAAAAACTGGAAATCACAAAATTCATACTATTATTACACTCACTAAAATACGGCGAATACAAAGAAACTACATTGATTATTAAAAAAAAAAAATGTTACAGTGAACTATTCGAAACCGAACTTACAGATGTAACGCAGGAACAAATATTGTTAGGAAATTTGTAAAATTACACAATAACAAAAGATTACCTATATTATATAGCTTGACAGACCGAGCCAACACCTTAGCTTAGTCGGTAGCGTGTCTGCCTACTGAGCTATGGGTCACAGGATCGGTTCCCAGCATGGCCAAAATTTATCATTGATGAAATGTGGGTTTACTCATCCACAGTGATGAATTAACAGCTGGGGACTGGATTTTGTGCCTCTCCTAGTCATAAGTTGTATTATAGGACATATGAAGCTACGAGAAGCCTAGCAAGCCAGTAATGGAAAATATATGGCTTCAATAAAGGCCTAACAAACGGCTAGTAGTAAGTAGGCCTATAGAACTTGAATAAAAAACTGACCTGGACCACAGGCTGAAAATAGTAATGGATGTAAATATAGAGCCTGGCTGAAACTTATAAATAATATTAAACATTTATATTCATTTTATAACAGATGTTTATCAAAATATAACATTTTAAAAGTATGGTTTTTATTTTTTAAATCTAAAGGGTTCATTATATTCTTGTTTGCCTTTAATCAAGATGAAATTGGTTATGGCCATGTTAAATTTATGTATGTTTAACTTTTTCAGGCAGCTGTGAATGTACTTAAGCACACCTCAATGAAACCCATCCGCAATGTTCCCGAAAGCACCGCTGAACGTCGATACTCAACTTAAACACAATTTATCATCGTCAAACAAGAAATTTTGTGGAGTGTCTCCTTGGAGCCATGAAAAGTGAATGAATGTATTCATTTGGAAAAATTCATCAAATTTCCTTATCAACAGATGGACACATCAAATCTGTTTGTGTGGTTTTTAATGACATTGTGCGGAACATATGGAGTGTCAATTAATTCAAAATTATTTAATATCACCCAAAAAAAATCAGCATTTTATTCTCATTATTTTACAGTCCAAACGGTTTTAAATGCTTATATTTAAAGTAAAAACAAATGAAACAATATTATCCATCTTCAACAACTACAACGCTTTGACAAAAACTTTAATGTTTAATTTCTATATACATTTTCACTATAGGCCTACCAGTATTACATATTTACGCACAACAAGTCTTACAAGTTTAATTTCCTGTTAGATATTTGTGTACAATTTTTAAGTTAATATGTTTTATATTTGATCACTGTCATCTTATTAAATAGATTTTCTTAAGACAATTAGTGTAGGTTGTGGTTAGCCTCAATCGGCAGTAAGAAACAATTCTGTAAACAATTTAAACAAAACTTTATGCAGAACTTTGTAGAAATACAATATCCTAGGCCAAATTAAATTGGATATAAGTATGAAGCAATGTTTAAGAGTTTAGGCTCATATGCTATTGGCACTGCGTTTGAACATGTACTTTCCTTAGAATAAAATATGTTAAGTAGTTTTAGGTATAATTATTTTTAATCAGACTATTTAAAATGAAAAATTTGTCTTAAGTGAAGCTATGATCAAACCCACATCAATATTTTTAAATATAGGACCAATGAAATATATCTTTAGGTAAAACCGATTTTGGATAGCACATAGTATTAAAGATAAAATGATAATAAATAGGATAGGAACACAAATATTGCCAATGTCATAAAACATACTCCCTCATGTTAGTTTGGTGGCCGGAAAAAAAGGGGGGGAGGTTCATTTAAACAAGGGATGGCAAATCTGTGGCACGCGGACATTATTTGGGTGGCACACCAACCTTAAAAAAATAAACATAAAATAAAACTTTTCCCAGTGTGGTGTAATGTCTTAGTGTTAGTAATATTTTAACAGACATAATGAATTTTGTGAAGTTAACGGCTAGGATTCATCTTTGGTCTTACTTAAGTGCATAGATTGTATGCTGTTGAAGACAAGCTAAGAACCAAACATAAATATCTCGGCTAGAAAAATGTAACACGTTTCAAACTAATGTGAGATAGATTATCTAAATTTCTGGTTTTAATATATGATACATATCAATTAATTTTATTGTTATTCACCAACGGTGCTACTTTAAATGTTTTCACTATAAGTTATTGAAATTAATTTTGTCTATGACATACATTTGATAGTTTAATTAATATTTCTTATTTAAAATGTAGGCATTATTAAAATATTTACAATTTTATTTGGGTTATTTATTATAATAATTATTAGTCATAAAGTTTTTAATTTTTAAATATTCATTAAAAATTAATAGTAGGTGGCACATTAGACTAGTTCAAAATTCAGCTAGCCCTTAAGTGGCACACTGTGGACAAGTTTCGTCATCCCTGATTTAAGGTATACTTTCACATTTTGTCTGTGCAATAAAACTAGTCACAGTTTACATTTATAAAAACAGATCTACTTTTACTGTTTGAACGTACTGATATGATTAAAAGATAAATTAGTTTAAATGTGTAGGTAGGATCACATAAATAATTCGAAATTAAAAAACAACAAAATTGTACTGTTCTTTCATTTTTTATATTCAATGTCATAATTAGTTATTAAATTTAAGCAGAGCTGAAATAAAACTTAACTGTAAACAAACTAAATGTTAATTCTTGTAACTACTGTATTTTTATTATTTATTATTAAAATAAATGTATGTGATGTTGATGTCATAATTCATTATGAGCTATTTTCATATGTTGTTGTCCTGAACAGTATATTTTTATCTCCAACAATAATGATAAATATAAAAAATAACGTTAGAGATAAACTATATTATTAATAATAATAATAATATTTAGCACCGCGTCTTACTACCCGTTCGGGTTATACGCTAACTATATTGAAAAATCAAGGGGACATTAATAAATATAACATTATCAGCATAGATCCCACGGACGCCCGCAGTAACGGACAGGGGGNNGGGGGGGGGGGGGCAGTAGACCTCCCCTGGAATTATGTTTTTTTTAACAAGAAAACCGTGTTCGTATTTTTTAACCTTATAGTTTTCCTTACAATTTTTTCTTCCAAAATTTAACAACTATGGGATTTATAATCATGATATATGATCACCACACACTAGACGCATTTCCGAATAAAACCTGTCACTACATTCCAGACAATTGATGACATCTCATCATAATCTTCTTATCCCCGAGTACAGAGAAAACGAAGGATATCGAGTGCTGCTGTATTTTTAGCATTTTTACAGTGAAATTAAAATACCAGTAACCAGTAGAAGATTCCGCAGGCTCATACGCGTGCTTGCTTGTGTATATGTGTGGATGTGTGTGAGTGGTCGTAGGAATATATTTTTCCCCCTCTCCTCTGGCAAAATTTCTGCGGGTGCCCATGATAGATCCTGTTTTATGTATCCAAACTTACATGAAGAACATGTGCTATCATAAACAAATTGGTTACAACAACTTAACAAATTAGGAGTATTTAGACAAAATACCAATGACAAGATAGATGTAGGTCTAGTTATGTAGTTGAGGATAGTTTCCTTAAGCCACTATGTTCTCACTAATTTAATTTGAAGAGGATGGACAACTCTTGCATTTTTCACTATTCTGAAGCTGTGATCCAAACACTAAACAACCAGAGCTATCTCCAGGCCTAAGCCTGATTCCTGATTCCTCAGCTGCATAACCTACCGCTAATTGGCTGGTGAATTTACATAGGTGATATCCAAAGAAACAGACAAAACGTGCATAGAGGTAGACTTGATAAAATAACTCGGGCAAGAAAGATAAAGTTTTTCCTGCTGGATTTTGTCTCCTCCCATAAGCTGTTGATTAAAGTCACACTCGTTAAGAAACTTTAGTTATTTACAATAACACATTAATTATGTTATCACCTCTCACCGATGACGGTTCTGTCTGATGCCATGACATATTCTTGTGGACCTTTTAGCATTCCAATGATGAAAGGGTAACCGCGTAGGCCTAGTCCACAAGTTACTCTTATTTACTCTCACACTTATGATTGTGGTTGATTTGATAAATGATAATAATGGAATGAATAGGCCTACAAATGATTGTGAATTTATTAAGAAAGTGATGATTAGGTCTACTAATATTTATCTTTGCAAATGCTTAAAGTAGTAAGTAGGCCTAAAGCAAATGGAATACACTTTAAAACCATACTTTTAATAGAAAGCTTAATTTGATATAGGCCTATTGCTATGCCATTAGCTACTAGCTTTTTTTTATGACACTGTACTTATAACGTATATTGTTTTCACAACTTGGTAAAACAGTAAATTTTTTATAGTTGCACCTAATTAAATTAATACAAGTTTTTTTATAATTCAAGGTCATAAACTTAACCAATATAATTACATTTTAGAGTTAATTTTTCAATATTTTACTACATTTATGATTTAAAATGAACATATTAATAATAATAAAGATTATTTACGTTCATCAAGTTGATTTCAACTCACATGACGATGTTTTGAAAGTTGCGGTAAGATAATACGTATTTTGATTGGTGTTCAACAACGCCATGGTGCTACCAACCCTATCATATGCATAGTTAAACCAGTTACCATGGCTTACAAATCACTCAATTCATACATTAACGACCATAACGTTTACACGTCGTTATACACGCTATAGCTGTTATGACATGCAGTTCCATGATCGCCGTTATGACGTCGCGTCAGAAAATGGCCGTCATACCTACGTCCGTAATGACGTATGACGTGCTAAATGAAAATAACCATGCTTGAATTGCATGTCCTGGATTCTGAATACCTAAATACGTTCAAAAATTGACCTCTAAAATGACCTAAAAATACTAAAAAAATGACTTTAAATATACAATAAATGACCTAAAAGTATGAAAAAAACCTCGTAGTAAAAGCACAAAACTAAATAAAACACGCAATTTACAAATGGAAACAAAAAAATATATGCACTGGTAAGTCTTTAACCACTAAACTCTTCTTACATCTGGCTGAATATAATATTGATTTACAAATATCTGCTTCATATGTAGTAGCTATCCCATTCTAACGCAACCCTCTCCATCTTAGTTGCACAGTCTCACCAGAAATGTGTTTTTTATAACCAAACAAGCAAGGAGGTTATAAAGTTCATTACTTATATTATCTTCTCATTCCGACAACTGTGTATTGGAAAAATTCATGTTTGAGTATTTATGCATTAGTAAAATATCAATAGTATTTAAATTATACATAATTATTCAACATTAATACCTTAAGAACACTCAAGATTATTATTATTATTATTTATCACCCTATCTTACTACCCGTTTGGGTTATACGCTTTAAGTACTAATTACGCTAAGGGATTAGGAATTGGGAAGGTTGAATTAGAGGAAGTGAACCTGCATTTTCATGGAGGGAGAGGGGAAAACCATTTAGGAAAAATACCTCCCAGTTCACCCGACCGAGATTCGAACCTCGATCTCCCCGTCCTCAGCAGCCGAGCTTAACACTACTAGCGCGTTAGCCAACTACGCCATCGAAGCGGGTAACACTCCAGAATGCCTAATCAATTACGCAAACCAATAAATAATGATCTAAGTTTCCAAAATTACTAAAAATGACCAAAAAGCTACCTATAAAATACACATTTCTAAAACCACGCGATAATGAAATTTAATTTATGAGGGTGACCTGGTGGTCTAGGGGTATGGTGTCGGACTTCTGTGTTGGGATCTGGGGTTCAATCCTCGGTCCCGGCACAGATTTACCTGATTACCAAACCCTTCCTTCACCTCTGACAAGACGTGTATTAATCACAATTTGTGAATGTGGGGAATGCCAGGCCTCCACCGTGGTTCAGATTCCCCATTAAACTGTAGGTTCTCCATTTCATCTCACAATCAACCTGCCACTACACATTAGCATAAGTGCGTATAACCTGAATAAGTAGTAAGACGCGGTGCTGCTAGTAGTAATAATAATAATATTAAATTTATGAACATTGTCTGTGATATAGAAAAAAAATATTGCGTGTCAACAAAATCCACGTCCTGCTATTGAGTGATTTTTTAAAGCTTCGAATTCTTCAAAAATCGCTCCAACGATTTTGTTCGGAATTTATATATTGGAAGTTTTTTTACATGGTATTGGTTTTTTGGAGAAAAATCGATTTAATGTTAGTTGACTGATGACTAAACCTTTAAGATCTGAAATATTTTTATAATAAATCTAATGATTTTGTTTACAATTTATATTTGAGGCGTTATTTACATTATAAATATCACAGTTTTGTTGTTTTATATAGAAAAAAGTTTTAACATTACTTTACAATATACTAATTTTTGAAAATTAGATTTATTTGAAAATTACAATTTTATTTAAAATGGTAAGTAGATGGATGGTTTTGTTGATAAATAAGAATTCTCTTCATTTTTCTAAATAAATCATTAAAATATCAAAATAATAATTTTCTTTTAAATTTATGTTTGAAGAGTAATTAATAATATTATCAAAATAATGTTTGTTTTGCTGATAAAAGCTTATTCGAATTAGTTTAATGCTAGCTGATTTTTAAACGTGTCACAAATTATATTAGACTATATGAGAAGATATTTACAATTATTGTAGCATATGTCTATAAATTATTTAACAGTGTAATAATGAAGTCAAAGTAGTTAAAACTATTATAAAGTTGTAGTAGATATATTATGATGTACTTGAAATAATTAAATTCAATAAATATGTTAATTAATTATTCAAATGTTTACAATGTATTGCCTGTGTTTTTATGACAAGGTTATGATGTAGCCTAAGTAGTTAAAGAAGTCTTTACAAGTTAATTTACTTTTATTAGTATCTTACCACGAGATTGTATTAAGTGGAGGCAGCTCTATATCCTCGCCAATGTCATGTTTATATTTCTGTAGTCAAGGTGCGGTTGCATAGCTACTAATGCACAGGAAAAATGACTGATTTGCAACCGAAATTCCAGATGAACCGATTATGATGTTTTTTTATTTTCTTATTAAGACTGTATGGACACTTTTAAAAATGGATATTGAATTATATAATTAATTTTGTATGACTGTATTTTTAAAATTAAGTAATAAAAACGCATTTTTGAAAATGGTTGGATTTAAATAAACATACCATCCTAAGTTGTGTGTGTAATTTACAAATATAATATTTTTAATCACGTAAACCTATTCCCTCGACTAGAAATCGGTTATTAGTTACATAAATGTAGGTTTATTACAAGATAGGTGTGGAAACCACCACACCTACTCAAACCAAGTGAGAAGATAAGTTTCTCGGTAAAACCAAAGACTCAGTTGGCAGTAATCCTATTGTTCACTTGACAGGACAACCCTAATGGCCTTGAAACTTGTCCAAAGGAACAGTCAGAGTATTTCACTTGTATTTTTTTTTCTGAGTCTTAAAAAAATCTTTGCAAGCTAGAAAGCAAACATACATCAATATTATTTCATAAAATATATAATTTAGATTATTTTTTCAATGGGGATTTTTAACGTGCAATTTATGAAAACAAGGATTATATCCGCACATGACTTACACACAAGCTTTTAGCTATGACATACATAACAGTTTACTAGTGTTAAATTAACGACTCTACCTTGTATCGAAACTGGAACCCTTAGAATAGTAAGCACAAGTGCTATCGACATAGCTAGAGTGTTGGTTAAAATATAAAGAGAAATGTATTACGTTAAATATGATAAACCACATTAAATAAATGTTTAAAATACTATAACGATTAAAGCATAGATTTGGTAAAATAATAATCAATACCAAAATTGTACTAAATTGGAATATTGTGCAAGTTGGCGCAAATTATGATGACTCTCGACACACGAAGAATTAAGTTATTTACATTTATTTTGTAAAGAAGTTTGAATATTTTTCTAAAAAAACACAATTAATGTTAAGCTTCAATAGTAATTACCTTTTTTGGGCCAGCGTAGCTTTTCGAATTGCTCGGAAACTATATGCTATTGGTCCAGTAGAGCAGGTTTTTACTGGGCCTCCAAAAGGGCGTGAAATTTTTATTTTTAGAGGACGTAAAATATTTTGAAGATCCCAATTTTTTTTACCTATTTACTGTAAAATAACTATACGAGTGCTGGTAGAATTAAATAATATTCATCGATAGTAAAAATATTGGTAGTTTCAGCAGGGACTTTCCAATTTTTTTTTTGTTTTCCCCATGTTTCTCAAAGCATTGTTTAATATTGTGAATTGCATAGGTTATGATAAATATAGTATAAATTCATGTACTGGGTGAATTTTATTTCACAAAAGTGAAAAAACATCCAGCATTTAAGGAACAAATTGTACAAGATATTATGCTATATCCTTGGCAAGGATCCTCGGACTATTTGGATACATCCTGTCTCAACAACATCCGTCCTGAGCAAACTGGGTTCGTCTCGGGAAAAAGGAAGTGTAGACATCACACGCCCAATTACCTCAAATAAACCTGACTTGAATCAGCGCTGAATACAAGTCCCTTCAAAGCAACACATTATAAAATAAATTTTCATTTTCATGCCAAAGCTAAGCTTTTAAAAAATTTAAATTTTAAAATTATTAAATGAATTTAACTTTAAATATTCAAATACTGAGATCGTAACACAGCTCCCTCTCCCTCCCTGAAATAAGTTTTGATCCCAATGTTCTTTCTCTCACCCTTTTCGATTTCTAATTTCTCTAATTAACTTATTGTGACTATTAATATTAAAATGGACATTACACGTATTATTATGATATGAATGGGATCTATTTAGCCTCTTTTCATTAATATAATTATTATTATTATCTTCACATCACCCAACGAAAATACTGTTTACTTGTCGTGTGGACAAAAAAATGTACGGTAGTCGAAAGTTTAGAAAAAGATGATGATTTTTTGGAAAATTGATATGGAATCAAAATTAATTATATTTTATTAAAATTTTATATTTCAAGAGCGAATAGACCCTAAGCACACTAGAGCAATGAAAATAAGAAATCCAGAATACATTTTGATTGCACAAAATAATAAAACAAAGAAGCCAAAGATTTTGGAAACAAAGTAATTGTATAGATTTTTATTCTTTATTTTAGAAACTGTCGCTAAAATACCATTATAGATTAAAATTTTATTATATTGTAATATATTGAAAAAGTGTGTTCACTGTAATGGCTACCAGATATTTATATACTATGTTCGGGCAGTAAAAGTCACAACTCCAAATTGTTCATAGTAGAAGTTGGCTGTTTTATCCATGTTAATCTGTTGTTAATCTTCTGGTGCAAAAGTAAGTTTTACAATTTCTTACTGTGGGACCATGTATATTATTTATCTTAATTTTTATCTCCGGCAGGAACCATTTAGATTTTGACCCTCGGGGGTTGAGAGGGCTGAGCTAAAAGCCCATTAATACTGAAGGAACAAAAACACTCCAGAAGTATATAAGAAATTTACAAGCTATAACAACATTTATCTTAAATTACCGTAGCTTGAGACTCATTTCATATTATATCTATTTTTGGAATCAACCAAAATGTCATGTTTTCGGAAGCTAGGAACAAATTACTATGTAGAGTAGGCTGATCAACGAATTTAATTCAGATTATTTAGTTTGGATTATATTAAAATTTCAAAACCTCACCCAGGAGTACAAACGAAGGCGGATGAGGCTCGTCTGGCTACATATTGGAAGCGACAGTGCTCAAAGCGACTGGTGTTGGAAGCGATCACAAAAACTTTCATCTTGTTTAGAGCGATCAAATATGTTTTTAGAATTCATCCAAGCAAATGAGCTAGAAATATGTAAAAAATAGCACGTAAACAAAATAATTAAAACAATAGCAAACATAACCTAACCTAACTAACTTAATCTAACATAACCTAAGCTGACTTACTTAAATCTAAAGAATTAGGTGAGCCTGCAAAAAATAACTTTACAAGACCTACATATAACTGCATACAATAATTGATGACATTTTCCGGGACTTTGAAAGGACAAAGGACTTGAAAATATGTCTTAGTGCATCAAGCTAAGTGAGTAGATTAGCATTTTGTTCTTACCATTATGAAAATTGTACATTGTAATTATTGAATATAAGAGTGAAAATAATTATTAGCATAGTTTAAATAATTGCAACTAAATTTAGTAAAGCAATAGGTTAAAAGGAAAACAACTCATAACCTAACATCGTTGCTTCCAACACGATTTTTGCTTGGTGATTTTGGATACGGTCGCTTCTAACATGACACCGCTCGTCTGGGTGCTTGTTGTCTCAAAATCTAACGCAATCATAAAAAGACAACTCAATTTTTCCCACGCATTACATTAAATTCATCAAATATTATCCCTAACCAGAAACATACTAATTCGCTTATTCGTTCTCAGTCACCTCCCACCTTATTCACAATCAGCGATATTAATACGACCATTATTTCTTTGCCCAGAACCAAACATTAAATCCTTTTTTATTTCATAACGACAACTCGAAGAAAGGGAGTATTGTGATCGTTCAAAAAATTTGACTTCAGTATTTTGATGGATGTCAACGTTTCATGACCCCTTGAATCTGAAACAGTATTTTTTTTTACGATGCCTTCTTTGTGTATGTACCTCAGTCCAGGGCCGAAACCATTTACCAATCAGGTTAAAACTTGGTATCTAGATTCTTCATAAGGGTTTTTTGGAATTAAATATCTAGCCCTGCAATTAAGGGTAGCTTACTTAAGGAGGTAAATGTAAATAATCTTTTTTTTAAATCAGCTCTAAAGATTTTTATCAAAATTTGTATTTAGGCCCTATTTAACATTACAAACAAGGTGGAGCCTCTAATCTTTTCGGGAAATGTCTTGGAGAGTACTTTACAAATGCAGATTTCATCAACTTTGATCATTTCTCCGCAATTCTTTGAGACAATAAAGAGCTTAGCCTTGCAAAGTTGTAAGACCACTTAAGTGAACAAATTGTATTTAACATATATTTTTTTCAAATACATTTTTTCTGAGATATAAGTAAATATCTTAGATTGAGGGTTGGGAAATGGGTATTTTGTTGTGATGTTCTTTGGTGAACATAGATGTAACTTTTTTTTCTCACTATATTTATGTAACAGTTTATATTATTTATTTTATGCTCTTTGTTAGAATATAGCTATAATTTTTCCCATTATGTTTCTGCAACAATGCGTATTATTTTGATTCACAAATCTTACTATCTTTAAGTAAATATATTTATTTGTAGGTATAGAAGGGAGAAAGTCTGTGTGGTGCACCATATCATTTTCCTCCTTCTTACCCCCCAACTCACAAACAAATCATTTTCTCCTCGACTATATAAATATTCAAACGTTGGTGAGCTAGGCCAAAGGTATCGGGTTAAATTACCATGTCCAGGTGTCATTTTTCAACAAATTAAATTAATCATACAAATATTGTAATATGTAATAATGTATTAAATAGGTAAGCTATTTTATTTGTTAATTATGGTTATAGCCGCATCTAAATATCATATGCCTTAAATTAAAACGACAACTCCTGGATAGCTTAGTGGTTATAGCATTGGTGTATTACGCTAAAAGTGCCGGGTTCGATTCCCGCATCCCGGTATCATTTTTCAATTTGATGAAAATAACTGTAGTTTTTCAATTTTGATAAAATAACCGTAACTAACAAATATAATAGCTTGGCTATTTAATCCATCGTGCTAGATGCGCATTCGTACAGTTGTCATTGTAGGCTACTATTGGTAACATAAAACCATCCCGAGTCGAAGGTGGCTGCGTTATCTGATTACTTGTGATTCTTAATTGATCACAAATTGGTAGCTGACGATTTTCACATGTTAATCACAGACTCTGCAATTAAATATGAGTGATGAATGACCCTAATCATGGGACAACTCATGGACAGCTCTGTGGTTATAGTATTTGCGTACTAAGCTAAAGGCCCCGGGTTTAATTCCTGTGTCCATGTGTCATTTTTCAGTTTAAAGAATGCAATATGTAATAGTTTGACTGCTGAGGATGTAGCCACCCTTGGTAAGCCCACTTTCAGCCCTCTAAAGAGACACCCCTGATTTGATTATATTGAAAGACTCACAAGATTGGAAAGCCCAGATCTACAATATTATCTACCTCCCCTATATAGAACCTCCCAATTGTTTGATCCACCTCACTTAGTTTGATGTGGTCTAGTTTTGTCTCCGAACCCATAAGATCCTTATATTTAATAATAATGTAACCCACTCCACAGGCCACGTGGTCTCAGGCGCTACTTTCACAATAGACTATACTGCCAATGACGGGGAGAGCAAGGTTTGAATCTCGGTCTAGTGTACTAAGGGCGGTTTTCCTAAAATGGTCTTTCAAATTCCCTCCACGAAAATATATGTGCATTTCCTCTAAAAGTGGCCTTCCCATATCTTAAAACCCCTCGCGTAATTAATACATAATCGTATAAACCAAACGGGTAGTAAGACTAAATGATAAAAAATAAATAAATAATTATGTCCATGATTGTGAGATACCGTCCAGTATGAGCTGAATAAGAGCAGGGCCCTACCCTAACATAACTGGTTGCTCCTCCTTCAGATCAGGTTTGTGTTTACAATGTATGTCGTAAAGAACATCACTTTTAAATTTATCCTTTACAAGTTTTTTTTTCTTAAAGTAGAATTTTTAACATTCAAGTTTTAGCATTCTAGCTGGCCTAGACCATGTATCTTGAATTCTCTTGGCTAGAAAGAAAGGTCACCGTGGGGAGTAGCCTTTAAATTTCGCGTTGTTAGGTGAGGATCCTCTCAAATTTTAAAATATATTCCAAGAAATCTTTTAGCCATCTGAATTAAACGTTGGATCAAGCATAAGAAAGATTAGACCAGGTATGGGGAATATTTTAGTATTGAAAGGCCACAAGTCACTTCACATATTCCTTATAAAGCCGCACAATTCGTGTACAGAAAATATTGCCAAAATTATAAAAGTTTACTTTACCTAAATATAAGCTTATGTCTTTTTAGGATCCCATAATAGAGCTAATGATTATTTAATCTAATATGTTTTTCTTTTTATTCAACGATGACGGATTTCAACATTTTATATATTATTTATTACATATTCATAGAGGAACACTTTTTAACTTATAAAATATTTGACAGAAACAGTTTTGCTAGTTTTTTTTATCAAGTTTGTTCTCCATGGATATTATTCATTCAATTTTAGAAATGTATTGCACAATCATGCATATATATATACAAGCATGTAATAAGGATTATAAACTCAAATATAAAATCGCTCAAGAATAGAACTCTAAAAACTAAACATTTCGACATTAAAAAATATTTTATTATATTGTAGGAATGCAATTTGAGTTTGAAGATGTATAATTTATAAACGATGAATATACATTATCGACAGAATATGCGAAAAATCCACACCGAACAGCCTAAGATGTCGTAGGTGACCCATTCCTGCCCTAGACCATGTGTGCCTAATTTTTCATAGTTCTTTTTCTGTAATACATTTTTATCTTCAGTTGTAATTTCTAAATAGTGTTTTATTATCCGAATCAAATTTAAAGTATACCATTTTAGTAAACATTACTTTAAAATACGTAGTAACAGTGACCCACACCTCCCTTGGGGGTGGGAGGGGGGTTATGATTGAAATAACAAGTTGGGTAAACATTCCAATAGTTGACCAACTTGACTTTAAAGTCATAAATTAGGTTGTACAAAGTTTTGTTACCACTCCTCTACTCCTTATTTCTCTCTGAAACGCTCTTGCATCCCAAAAGCGGCCAGTCATGCTCTACCCCTCTCCACCTCCTTCTATGTTCAAACCCCCAGGATTCAAAGTCACTAGACAAACATCCCCCTCCCTTACTTCGTGGCTGCTCGGTGGCAAGCCGAGTCCTCCCGAACCACCCATCTGGGGAGGATAAAAAGAGCAGACCGACCGCTGGCTGGCATCAGTCACCGGTAGCGCAGCTACGTGCTAAGTCACTACCCATAGGGTTAATAAACCATAGTCAAAGGTTTGTGTGTGTTTCTTCTTAACTCAGATGCCCACCATAACCATCCTTCCTATCCGGTTCATCGCTGTAACTCACCGAACAACCCTTCCTATCCGGTTCACCACGGTAACTCGCCGAACTACCCTTCCTATCCGGTTCACCGCGGTAACTCACCATCCCTTCCTTCCCCCCCCCCAGGGTTGTCCCTCAAATGGGCCCTAACAAGGGATACACCAGCCGTTCGTAAAAAAGGAGCAAACCCACCGACAGAAGGAAGATAACCTCTGCGCACCCCACCCGGGTTACTCAACCGTGGCCAGCCACCCATCCGCGGGATCTAGTTCCACCAACGAACAATCCACCGCCCCAACCTCCCTCACCTCTCCACATCTGAGGAACCCTACCCCACCTCACACCTCACCACGGCCTCCATTATATTTCACTCCCCTGAAACAAGGGGCACAACATCCCCTCTACCTACACGTCAGCCCGACCCCTCGAAACTACCTCGACTCCTTCCGGCAGCAAGCCCCCTTATCACCCCTTTCACCCGACCCGACCACCATCCCGTACACTCGTCAAGGAGCCCCGCGAATCACGAAGGCAACCAAAGCCAACGTCGTTCCCGCGAAACAAGCCCCTGGGGTCATCATGAAACTATCCGAGCTCTTCTGGACTCCATATCCAGAGGGTACGTGAGTACTACGTCCACCCATAATCAAATCGGGGTTGACAACAATTTGATATCAATTCTGATTGGTCCCAGCTGTTCATGGGACACCAATCACAAAACAACTGAGGTTAATGAGTAAGAGGAAGTGGTGTCAGCCATTTTATAAAGTTCATGCTGCATAGGAATCCTGAGTTTTTGGGATCATGGATTAAGGCCTGGTAAGTTGCATCATATTTGTTATCTCTTTGCATCCAGTTTGTATTTATGATAATTGTTTCCAGCCTCAATGAGTTGAAAACTAAAATAACTACTTAATAAGATAGCTATAACAGTAAATGTTAAAAAAATTCTTAGCCGAAAAATGTACATGGTTAACTAATGGTTTAGAATAATATGTTAAAGTTCAGTAGTTGACCAAAGTGCTCATCTATTGGTTTATTTGATGTTATTCATTGTTTCATGTTCTCAAGGATTAAAATACTATGTTATGTTAACATTCACAATATCCACTGCAAATTACACTCATATTTCAACGCTTTCCAGTAGATGACCACCTTGGTCAATAACTGGATACCAGATGGTAGACAATTGCTTTTATAATTATGAAACATATCTTGTTCTTCATAGTGCTATAGTTTATTTTCCACATATTAAAACATACAAAAGTATTGTTGTTGGAAATACAATTATAAATAAAAGGGGAACTAGGCCTACTTTGAAGTCTATTTAAGTAGCCAAAAGTATAATAAAAGCCCTATTTTCAAAATTGTTCTAGGTGCATTTTGTTATAGTCTGCCTTAATTTGATTCGCAAATAAACCTACGTGAAATTCCATATAAATGTATAAAATTGCTATAGCCTACGTTAAGATTTTAACACAGGCCCTACCTCAGTTAGTAATTATACATTTTGTTTTCCAGAAGCTGTTCTTTATTGATGAAAATGTGAGAAAAATGTGAAAAGAATACTTTTTTTAAAAAATATTCAGAAGCTGAGTTAAATGAAGCGATGCAATTTGTGAGAAATGGAAAAAAAAATATGAGAAGCAGGAAGAAAATTTAAAGTGCCTCATTCCACATTATTTAACAAGCTGAAGAATCGGGTACCCATTGCTAGAAAGAAGGGACCCCCAACAATTTTAACACAAGAAGATGGTTAGCTGATAATGCCAAAAAGGCCATTCCTCTTAACAAAAGAATCTTGATAGAGACAGTTGGGGAAATAATAAAAAATTAGAAAAGACAACCTACTTTTACAAACAAATTATGCCTAAGCCTACCAGTTGATAAGTGGTTCAACCTCTTTTTTAAATACATCCTGATATTCGGCAATGCCATTCTGAAAGCATTAACCAAGGTCGAGCCAACGTTACTGAAATATTTATCCGACACTGGCACACTGAATTGTATGCATTTTTAGATAAAGAAAATGCTCTAGAGATATGTAATGATCCTGACAGAATATTTAACTCTGACGAGTCTGGTTTTTTAACCAATCCAAAAAGTGGTTTAGTTCTTGGTCCTAAAGGTATGAAAGACATGTATGAAGTAAAAAGTTGTTCCGAAAAAGAATCTAAACCGTATTACTCACTAGAAATGCAACAGGGAGTATATAATTATGAACGTATACCGGCAGACATAGTTCGTAATCTAAATCCTGATTGGACAGTTGGAAGATCAAAATCAGGGTAGATTACCGGACAGGCTTTTTATGGATACATATGTAACTCTTTTATTCCAAACTAGAAGTGGAACAAGTAATAAGGAGACTGAAGAAGAAGAAAGCCCCGGGAGTGGATAGAATCTCAAACGAAATTCTGTGCCATGCCCCCGGTACAATCATTACCCTTCTGACTGTCATATTTTCCGCCACGCTAAGGTGGGGCTACTTTCCAGAAGTTTGGAAGATGGCGGAAGTGATATCTATACCGAAGCCAGGCAAGGACACTAAATTTCCACAGAACAGGAGACCTATCAGCCTACTTAGCAGTCTTGGAAAGGTGTATGAGAAAAATCATTCTCGAAAGGCTGAAAATATTTGCCCAGGAACCCAGCATACTCCCCGATAATCAATTTGGATTCAGGAGCCACCACTTCACAGTCCACCCAATCACCAGTCTTATTGAAGAGACTACAGAGAGCTTCAACAGGAAGGAGACTACGCTCGCTGTTCTCATGGACGTTGAAAAGGCTTTTGATAAGGTCTGGCAACGCGGGACTTCTTCGGAAAATGATCACCTTCAACTTACAAAAGGCATACATACACGTGATACGGAACTTCCTACGTGGACGCTACTTCAGAGTGAGGATGGAAGGAAAGAGATCATCCTCTCACATCATCAGAGCGGGAATGCCTCAGGGATCCGCCTTATCACCTTTTCTCTACAGCGTATATGTTTCTGACATCCCTACCAATCCAAAAGTTAGGGTTATGCTATTTGCTGACGGCACTCTTTTCTTCACTTCACACAGAAACATCAACTATGCTGATAAACATATGCAAAGGTTCCTGGACCAGTTCGGCAACTGGCTGGAGAAGTGGAGGATTAAAGTAAACCCAGCAAAATCCACGGCTATCAGAATATATAAAAGAAGGATTCAGCCACAGGACCAGTTTAGGATTCTGGGTGAAAACATCCCCTACTCAAACGAATTTAGATACCTTGGTGTCACAATAGACTCCCGCCTCAATTGGAAACCCCACGTTGAATGCACGAGGAGAAAGGCGACGGGGGTCTTCGTCAGGAATTACTCACTCTTCAAGAGCCAGCAGCTGAACATCCAAACGAAACTTCTCCTTTACAGAAGTCTGATCCTGCCGCTACTCGTTTATGCCTGTGAAGCGTGGAGCTATGCTGCTCCAAACGTATTAAACCAACTGCAAGTGATCCAAAACAGAGTACTCCGATGTATACTTGGAGTAACAACAAGAACAAACAACGCGTTCATCCATGCAGAGACTGTGACCAAGACCCTAATAGAGCTATACGAAGACCGAGACAGAAGCTTCTACAGCAAGACCATACTGCTAGAGGAAAACGAAATAGTTAGAAACCTTGGGCAGTACGACCCCCGAGAACCCAGGAAATACAAAAAGCCAAGACTGGAGTAGAAGATCCCTACCCAGCTTCACAAATCCACAACTAGCCTAGTCCTATTGCCAATCTCCTGTCTCCTAAACTAACCCATCCACGCTAGCCAACTTGACAAAGGTCAAGCATTCATTTTTAACAAATTCGCAATCACTTATTCATCCCTCACTTAGTGTCTAACATTGACTTTGTGCTTTATTTCAGCTCATCGAGAAATCACACTCCCCAACTTACACATAGGGCCTGACTACACTTGTGTCTACCATCGCAGTGTACTAGGGTTCTATATAGTTACTCCACAACAGAACACGCTCTCCAACTCATAACTGCCTTCCCAAACTCAATTTGCCTTCCACAATCAATAAACACTTTCACAAAAAGAGGTTATGGTCTGTGACAACAGATCGGTACTCTTAGGTATTAACAAGCTAACTACCTTCTCTGAGGGTCGCTTTTGACACTCAGAGCTGGTAGACAGGCAAATAAGGAAGGAGCTTTTTTATCCTTTGATAAAAATAATAATATAACATTTCCTGTTTTATTCCTAGTCGATGGCTATCGATCACATTCCCACCTGCCAGGGTAGAGGTTGGCAAACAACGCCAAAAAATGTCGGTTTCATCGGCATTGTAAACTTAATCACAGGTTAATTCCCACCGTAAAATAAGACTGTTAAAAGTGTCCTTAAATTCTTCAGTGGCATTTTCATCGGCTGATCTGCTCTCTCAAACCACATCCAGATTCCAGATTCTATGTCAAATTTTAAATTACTGAATCCAACCAACCATCGGAAAACACACAAGCACTTTCAATATTCATATCGCGAAGATAATCATAGGCCCAATCACTGGTATTCCATCTGATCGTTTTGCACTAAACCAAGTGTACAAGGCACAATCAAGAATTTTAAGTTTAGGTTTCTTCAATGTGTGCCTTGATTCCGTATTCTTTGCTGTAACAGCTTGAGAAGCAAACTTCTTGAGTTCCTCTTTCTGTTTTTTTATATCACAAATAGTTGGTGAACCAATATAGAAATCACGCATTATGAAGTTTCTGTTTTCACCTTTTTCAACACGATTAATTATTTCTAGTTTTTGCTGTAGAGTGAGAGTCACATGATTACGCTTATTAGTTTTATTAGAACTTGAAGAACTCGTGCTGGGCCTCGATAACATTGTGCAAACGTGATTTGTAACCCGTTATAAAACAGGAAACACTGTACTTAAATGAACACTGAATTGGCAGTTAGTTACGATAAACAATGAGCGAACTAAAAACGTGATTTGTAACCCGTTAGAAAACAGGAAACACTGTACTTAAATGAACACTGAATTGGCAGTTAGTTACGATAAACAATGAGCGAACTAAAAACGCGGAAACAAGGGTTATATACAATAACGTATAACTGCGTGAAACACAGACTAACTGAAAGCCCACCTGGTGGCTCAAGGCCAACGAACACACGAATCCAGCCGAAAAAAAACGAACGCGGGTGGTTCAATCGGTGCCGGATTACAGAATGTGCCAAACCGTAGAATGCCGGACTAAAAAGCTTCTACTATAATTATTATAAAGTATGACATAGATAAAAATAAATAAATAGTAACAGTAACTTGAGGTTCTCCACTGGGGGCGTAAAATAAAAGTTAAAGATATAGAAAAACATAGCCAACCCAACTAAGATCCTACAATATCATTAAATCCACCAAAGTAAAATTATTATATATGAGATTAAAAATCTATTACAGCATGGATTATTATTTTTTTCGAATGTTGTCACTGCTAGGCAGTTCTATTACATAGGCCCTATTTAGTATTTAAGTACCCAAGTAATATTATTAAACTACCTATTTTTTATGTTTAACTTGTGTGGTGGTATTTCTGAGGGCTTCAACTACTAAAAAATCTTCCTGAAAGCCACCTATTTCACGCTAAGCCTTACAGTCGACTGAGTTCACACTAATGTAACAATGGAACTCTCCTTATAAAATACTAAATATACCTACCTCCTTATTTATTTGTTCATCTTCGTTATATCGTGGCCATTCCAAATATCAGTTGGGCTCAGTCTCTTTCTGAATGCTTCGTTAACTACCGAGCCGTGTTGCAATATATCCTCTGGGCCTTCTGGTATATTCATTCAAGCTGTCTTTTTACAGTGTTCCACCATCCAATTTCATTAATCAATAACCAATAACAGAAGTTACTGTCAATTTTCCGAACTTTTTTCTTTTGTATCACCGCAACCTGTTCAGTTTATCTACACAAATAATATTGTAGCATTGTTAGCCACAAGCTACCCGAAACCAAACAAAAACAATCAACTCACCAATTATACCGACACCATCTGCGGCCAGCCTGGCTACACGATTACACGCACGAACGGCCCATCAGAACTCTCACACCCGAAGCAGACGACTAATCCCGGTATACTGAGGACCGCACCTTTTCCAACGCCCAGCAACTGCTTCTACGACCCAAAGATCTTCAGTTAGGAAGAAGAAACACTTCACCTGTGCCAAGTCTGCCGTCTAGACGCTCGTAGAACATTCCACGCCTCATTATATTCTTTGGCTCCCCCCCTGTCTTCCCTTCGTCCGTGTGCTGTGAACTGTGCTTTCTGTATAAAAGTGTGATTATGTGGCTTAAGCGCCACTTTGGGACTGGCTTTGGAAGTAGCTTGTACTAGCTATGGCTTCGGACATTAACCATGTAAGATAAATTCCTTTTCGGCATAATTTTATTGTTCAAAATTCACTTTCGGCTCTTAATAATTATTATCAAAGCTTCAAAAAACTCTAACTTAAACATTGCACGTATAATTGATGTCAAGTATTGTGGACTTAAGTTTTGAACTTTAACAAAACTGTAGTATGATATCGTTTTCAACAAGATACCTTTTTCACTTGTATTTATGTCAGATATTAACGAACTTTAATGAACTGAAATATGATGTCTTTTTCAATAATATATCTTTTCGGCGTGTATTTATTTCTGATATTAACGAACTTTTAACAAAAAAGGAAACATGATATCGTTTCAATAATATATCTTCCTCACATGTAATTATTTTTAATATTGATAGGCTTTAACTTTAATCTTTGCCCATGATGTTTATTTTGAGTATTAAGTTTAAGAGTTGGGCAAAAGTAGAATATCTGGCGATATAAATATTTTCTGAGTACTATATGTTTTCTCTGAGCATAAGGGACTTTATTTTATATTACTCCATGTTTGATGTTAGGTTTTGTCTTTTGCTTATTGAAATATAATGTAATTAGATTCCGTTTATTGAATTGCTCTGTTCATATTTAACTTTAATATTTCTCTCTTGAACTTAGGGTATTAGGCGCCATCAGCACGTATAAGAGGTTAATGATAGCCGCCATAACGACTAAGTGTTGGGTAGATATTTGTTAAGTGTTGGCAGAGCTAATATGGGTTTATCTGACTAACGTCAACTTTAGCTTTCTGTAATTTGGGATTTTGTATATTTTTTCCCGTTTATGGAAAGGAGAGATGAAAGGTGACTGGTAGGAAATAACTTTATATTGTTATGTTGAACATTGACATTTATGCTAAGGTTATTGTCAAGTGTCAGTTATTGTTGTTTCGGCTTAACCAAATTTTTATTAGCGAGGCTATTCGCTTATACGTTCTGCGCCCTCCCTATGAGGCCATGACGCTAGATTGCATATGTTTTATAACCTATCTTTCTTGAGGTTATCGCTTTCAATAAATTGTAGTTCATATCTTTTTAAATCTTTACTTTTATGTTTGTATTTACCTTTTCATACGTTCATCCTTAGGTAGGATACTGCAACTAAAATATTTTGTCTAATAATCAAACCAGAGGTGTAGTCACGTTCTTGATTGATGACATTTATTGTTTAGGGTGACCGTGGGGACGAGTCCCGCAATAGTTCTTATTGCATGTGCTGGGCTTCAGTTAGGTTCTTCCCAGTTTTTCTTTTCTCTTTTTACTCACTCGGCACACTCTAACTTTTTTGCTGACTTATATTTATTATTGTTTTTTTTATTTGAACACGCCTAGCAAGGCGTAACGGTTCAATATTTTACTTTAATGTAGCAGGGATAAGGAAGGGATTATGTTATAGGTAATACACCCTCATTTTTGTGAAAGGAGAGTGGGGAACCATTAAGTTAAAAACACCCTCAATAGACTCAACCAGGATTCGAGCCCCAATCGCCCCATAATCAACAGGCCAGCTTAACACAAGAGGGAAGTCATAAACCGTTCAGCCAATGAAGTGGGTCCGAACATTATTATTTAACTTGATATCTGTAAACTCCTTCCACAACTGGAAGCATTTAATACTTGTCTGGTTGGTTGCTGTCTTATGAGAATGTGGAAGAATTGGTAGACATTACCCGAAGTCATCCCCCAACACTAAAATTTTTCTCCCAATTGGGAAACGGTTATTCGTTATAGCCTATTATGCAACAAATGATTGACTGCAGTTCGACAACTTAGCTAAATCGGTGAAATGTGGGTTTTCCCCTTTTGAAGGGATGAATAACAGCCAGGCGCTCGATGTTGTGTCAGCTCTAGATGTTGTTTCGATTCTAGATTTAAATTAGGCTATAACTTATAAGTCTTGTGCTGAAATGACCAGTCAGTTCAAAAGTGCACGTTAAAATCTCAAATAAATAAAAATAAATTAAATAAAAGATGGGCGTCATCTCTTTCATGGCTTGGAGCCGTGGTTGACTCAACCCATATCAGCGAATTGGCCTCCTATGATGGTTACAACGCCCAAAATTATCCTCATGTAAGTTTTTGTCCTACGTTCGACGTAAAATACATGCTGCCAAAGGTTAGAAAACTTCTAAAAATTAAACAACTCTAGAAGCCCTCTGAAATGCTTTTTATGGTAGCACAGCCTCCTACTTTGTACTGGTACCTTAATTTTGATATTGTTTGAAACATAAATAAAGCCATTTTTTAAAATTAAATTTCGGGGGTAGGGGAGTTGAACTCCAAGAACAAGGCCATAGTTGGTGAGGTTTCCTCTAAATAAAGTCTTCACATTTTCCGATTAGTAGGAACAGTATGCATGCTACATCTCAAAGAGCCGAATTTTCACAATTAAAACATCAGGGTGTATGATTATCGCGTTTCCTGGCCAAGTGTTCTTTGAAGAAATCAAAGAAATCACAGCTTCTTACGACAAATATCTACCTAAAATATTTATGGTATTTTCACTAAAACAGTGTATTTCTGTCGATGTATCTTCTCACACGTTTTCATTTTTAATATGCCTTTTAATTAGAGTAGTATTTGATTTACTTGAATACATAGGCCTATATAATGTAAATTTAATTTTGAATTAAATAACCATTTTGAACGTTACCTCTGTAGTTTTTATTTGCCAAAGAAACCCTTTTTATTTACTAATGTAAATACGAAACAACAGACAAACTATGAAAATAGGTCCTTTTACTATAATCTGAAAATTTATCTTTCGATTTTACATTAGAATATCTATTTTAGTTTACATTAGAATTCTATTAAAATAGGTTGCTCACGTTTTTTTAATCCCAAACCCTTCGTTGCCAAGGAGATATACAAATAATATTTATAGATTAAAATTTTATATAATTGAATTGCTACAAATTTAAGACGTAAATGTAACTATACTAACAGTAGTTTTTACAAAACTGCTTCGTTCGCTGATCATATAGCGTGATGGTATGAAAAAAAAGAAGCTCAATGGAGGAAGTTCAATCTCTATACTACTGGTACATTTTAAGTTTACTGGCAACAAACAAAAAATTTAGAATATAGGGACATATTTAGAGTATATGAATGGATGGTAAAAAAAAAAGGGGGGGGCTTATACTATTAGCTTATCTGCACAAAAATCAATATTAGATGTTATTTATTTGTATATCATTAATATGACTGCATCTTTACTTTACCTTTATATTAAATAGCACATTCCATAGCGCGAATACAAAATTTAATATTTCTAGAACTCCATTTGTAAGATTCGTTTGTTATTGTGGGTTCACTATTTTGAATTTTTTAAGATTAGGAATTTTTTTCATAAAGATTGCATGATTCTCCATTGCATCCTTACCGAATTTCAGCTTTCTAAAACTTCAAATGTACGTTTCATCCACCATTTTGGATCCAACATATTAAGTTTGTCAAGTTTCGGGTTTTTCTCATAAAGATTGCATGGTAAATAGTGTACTTGCCCAAGGACACACAGACACCACGTGTATTTTATATATTGTATAGATTGATGAATTATCAGTTTTAAATAACGATTTATAATTCCATTTTTACTTTCTCGCTATCTTACAGGTAGAGAAACTATTGTGATCGTCAAAAAAAATCGAACTCGAGATTTTAATGAATCTTGACGTTTTATGACACACCCGAGTCCGAAAAAGTGTTTTTTGACTTTCCGTCTGTCTGTCTGTCTGTACCTCCAGCTAGAGCCTAAACTGTTTTACTGATTGGGCTAAAACTTGGTATCAAAGTTTATCATAGGGTTGCGCTGAGGGGTTTTTGGAATTGGATATCTAACCCTAAAGTTAAGGGTAGTTTACTGAAGGGCAAAAAAAGAAAAAGTCGATTTTCTCAAAATAGGCTCTAACGATTTTGATTAAATTTGATTTCTAAGCATTTATAAATATTCCAAACAAAATGGCTTCTCTTAATATTTCAGCTAAATGACTATAAGGGCTTCGGTCTGATGCGTAAATTATCTTTTTTTTTTATAATATCTCCTAAACTATTTGCGATATGAAATTACTTATCGTTACAAATATGTAGGTCTCTTTATAATACAAATATTTTTATAAAACCATTAACTTTCAAGCTATTAGGAAAGAGAAAAAATAGATTTTCTCAAAATCAGCTAACGATTTTGATTACAATTCGTATCTAGGCGTTGATTAAGATTATAAATAAACTGACTATTTTCATTTTCCCGTGAAAATAACTTTTAGGGTACTTTACAAAAGCGGAAATTTACGTATCTCCGCAACTATTTGAGATATAAAATAACTTATCGTCGCAAAATTGTAGTACTATTAAAAATAGAAAACTTGTATATGTAATATATTTTTATTTTCTTAGATATTGGCAAATATACTAATACAATTTTGTGAGCTTTAGTTGTAAAGATATACTACTTGAGTTTTAACGCAATAATTCTCCAATGCCATAGAGTAATTAAAGATAAGTTCTCTAAAAGTTTATGTTATTTTTCCTTAAGCCTCTTAGAAGAAATATTTGTACAACTATGATTTACATCCATTTTAGACTCAATTATCAATATTTACATTTATTTATTGGTCAAAATTAATAAATGAGAAATTTAATAGCAATATGATGAAATGAAGATGTACAACACCTGATAAAATGTCGAAAATTTTAACCGGAAGTTGGAATTTTAATACGAAGTGTTGACCCTTGTGGACCCAATATTGATATTTTTTATCGGTCCAAACATTCAATTGGGGACATTAATTCTTTAAAAATAAAATTATAAAATTTAAACCGTGACTCAAAAAATGTTTTACATAAGGTTAGTGCAATTTATTATTGGGTTTGCTAGTGTATATTATTTTGATTCACATATATTACAAGTTTTGAGTAAATATATCGATTTTTAAACAATAGAGTGAGAAAGTCCGTGCGGAGGTCCGTAACTTTTATTTAGTTGATCAAAGTAAGACTAATAACTAAAAAATCCACTCGAGTGTCCATGATAAAATCAAAAATGGCTAGTTCATTGATTACATTCTATTTGATTATAGCTTATAGAATGTAAATAAGATGAATAAAGCCTATAGTGTAACTGACCTAAAGGTTTGTATGGTGGTAGTAATTAAGATGTCCAAGAGGTGGGGAATCTTCTACTAAAGTATCGCTAGGGGGCGAGTAGGCGACATCTGGTATTTACCTTTTGAAATATATTACATAAAATCGACCGTCTTTATTTCAAGACATTCCACCAGTTATGAAAGAGTTTGGCTTCGTCAAATACTAAAAAAAAAAAAGTAAAATCTTTAATATCTTAAATATAATCTATAATTGATTTTTTTGCATACCATACCCGTTCGAGATATCTGCACATTTAAATTTACGAGCTGAGTATGAGGAAAGAAGAATTTAGAGGAAATATATCCTCAGTAGGGTGGAGAAAGAATTTAAAATCATTTAAAAAAAAAACACCTCGAGATTTGAATCCAAGTCAAAACTACACAAAACGAGAATCACGCCTTTGTTCATTTGTCGTGTGGCACAGGTTATATCAATAGAGGTCTAGGGGTAAGGTGTCAGACTTTTGTGCTGGAGGTCCGGGGTTCAATCCTCGGTCCCGGCACAGATTTATCTGATTACCAAACCCTTCCTTCGACAAGATATCTTGTGAATGTGAGGAATACCAGGCCTCCACCGTGGTTCGGATTCCACGTTAAACTGTAGGTCCTCCATTTCATCTACGTATAACCCGAACGGGTAGTAAGACGCGGTGCTATTATTAATAATAATAATAATAATAATAATAATAATAATAATAATAATAATATATCAATAGACAAGTTTAAAAAACATTAATTAATTGTTTACAATAATATGATAGGCCTACCACTTATATAAAGGGGTAGTCTGAAAATATTTGTGTACACTATAGTTTTCTTCGAGCTTGTTTTTTTTATCACAATATAAAAGTTATCAGAATCTGAAACATAGCTTTTATTTATCCCCGAATAAATTTTTAGTAAATCTTCGTGTCAAGTTAGGATAAATAAATCTGGTCACAGCCGAAATAAAAAATACAAAAATCTGAAGAAATGATTGAGCAATGACAATATGTGACCCTGAATATTTTATAAATTAAAATATCAGAGCTAGTACAAGTAATAAATGTCACACATAATCACAATAGCCTTTGTCTTTTGATTGAATTATAGCGCATAAGTAGAAAGTCATGTTTGATATGTGGTTTGACGCCAATGATCTGTGACGTAAAAGTTAGACCTTCACTGACAACGTTCTCACAGTCAGAAAATAATTGCATGGAAAATATTTATTTCCTTCCTTATTTAAATATTAATTAACGTCATATAGGACTACTCTCTACGCATGCATAGGTTACGCTCAAGTGTTCGATGTTTTGCATAATGACTTATGGATTAATGATAAGGAAAACTGAACAGCGATATGCTATGGAAATCCACACAGGAGAGCACGTGGACAAACACTCTAGTCTTGTCTTGAATTGTTTGATGGTCACGAGCAGGTAGGGGTTCGAACTCTAGTTGAGAGTTCTGTAGTTTTAGACCCTGCCCCCCATTTTAGGGTATAAAATGGGGGAATATCTTACTCATCTTAATTATATTAGTGTAAAAATGCATATAGGCTAGTCCGGATAGGTGGTGGTGTTAAGACTTGAATGGTATGACAAAATAATGCATTCAGTCTTTTAAAATTGCTGACAAAATTCTTAAATTATGTATCAATATACTACTTATTAATATGTTATCTTCATTTAAACAAACATTATTATGATATTTATCACTTCCCTTAAGTCATTTTTGTTTTAATAATATTATTAATATTTAGCACTGCGTCTTACTACCCGTTCGGGTTATACGCTTTAAGTACTAACTACGCTAATGGATTAGGAATTGGGAAGGTTGAATTAGAGAAAGTGAACCCGCATTTGCGTGGAGGGAGAGTGGAAAGCCATTTAGGAAAAACCTCCCCCAGTTCACCCGACCGAGATTCGAATCTCGATCTCCCCGTCCTCAGCAGTCGAGCTTAACATGACTAGCGCGTTAGCCAACTACGCCACCGAGGCGGGTTTTTGTTCTGATAAACAAGAATACAATGTTATTTATTATGTAAAAAACTCCTCAAATTCCAATTTCAAACCAAATCGTTAAATCCCTTTTCAAAAAACTTTTAATTTTCAAAAATTAGTTGTTAATAAACTATCCTTAATTTAAAGTATAGAATAAAAATCACGACCTGGCCTCGAGACATTCCCATATAACAAATAAATATCAAGTTTGAAGGCAATCCATTAAACAGTTTCGGCTGTGGCTCTCTCTCTCTCTCTCTCTCTCTATATATATATATATATATATATATATTTGCTTATTGCTCAGAAGCTATTGGTTTTATAAAAATACATTCCAGAGTCAAATATTTTTATTTTAAAAGTACTACAACTTTAAAATAAGCTATTTTGATAGTTGCAGGTATATGATTAAAATTGGAAATTTCTGCTCATTTATAGGTCTCTCAAAGTCATTTTAATGAAAGAATTAAAATTGCGATTTTGGTTGTAATGTTAAACAGGTATGTATACAAAATTGAATCCAAATCGTTAAAGCGTATTTTGATAAAAACTTATTTTTTTCTTTTTTTTCCCTTTTGTAAATTGCTCTTAAGTTTATTTAATTCCAAAAACTCTTCGGGGAGACCTTACGAGAACACAAGTTACTAAGTTTTAGCCCGATTGATAAAATGGTTTGGGCTTTAGTCCGAAATACATATATACATATAGGCAGACGGCATCGCGAAAAACACTTGTTTGGTTTCAGGGGGTCATAAAACGTCAACGTTTATCAAAATCTCGAGTTTGATTCTTTCTGACGATCCTAATACCCCTCTCTTCGAGGAATCGAAACAAAGTAAAGACACAAACAAATTAAAACATTATTATATTAAAAAGAAAAAATATTTTTCTGATCCTAATTTAACTTTTTTAAATATATCTACAAGGCCATTGTTACTTTTTTTTCAACCCTTCGGAGAAAGAAGTATCAGGATCGTAAAAAAAAATGAGCCCGATATTTTGATAAATGTTAACATCATTACACGACACCCTGAGTCCATGCTGGTTTTCCATATCTGTATCTCAGCCTAAAGACTAGAACATTTTAGCCATCCCTAAAATTAAGGGTAGTTTGCTGAGGTGCATAAAGGAAAAAAACAATATTTTTTTTCAAATTCGTGCTCTAACGATTTTGATATTTTTGTATTCAGATATTGTTTAATATTAGAACGAACAAAATATCAATTTCATTTTACAATGAAAATTACCATAAACATAAATTTCGAGTTTATATTATATCCTGGCAACTATTTGAGATACTAAATAACTTATCATTTTAAAGTTGTATTACTCTTTAGTTGTAAATTATTTTATTTGCAATATATTTTTATAAAACTAACAGTTTCTGAGCTATAAGTATTGTATGTATATAATGAAGATATTTGACAAATTGGCGTATATTCTTTTTGGTGGAAAGAATTATTCCTCTTTTCTTTGTGTTTCCGTAAAAGTGTATACTATTAATTATCTTTGGTTAAGTACTTCTACGACAACTTAACTTTTTTCACAAATTTTACGAGATGTCTCTATTTTAAGATAAAAGAGAAAGACTGTGCGGCACGCAGTCTCATTTAGTTTGTCTACATTAATTTGACTCTTGAGGAATGCCAGGCCTCCACCGTGGTTCGGATTCCACGTTAAACTGTAGGTCCTTCATTTCATCTCACAATCACCCTACCATTAACACATTAGCGTAGGTGCGTATAACCCGAACGGGTAGTAAGACGCGGTGCTAATAATAATAATTTGACTCTTTCTCTCTCGCTCTCAACCTATCTCTCTATCTTTCTTTCTCTATATACACACACATAATACTTTGAGATTTTTTGAGAACGAAGTACCGGAAAATATATAAGACTTAAAAGGGATGAACAAATATGTGAATGAAGAACGTTACTTAGTGAAGATCTTCGTGGTTTGTATTAATCTCCAAACATATTCATATTAATCAAGGTGCACAGGTAGAGGTGGCCGTGTCCTGTGATCCATATGGGTGATGACTTATGACAAAGGTGTACACAATGATTTAGTTGGCAAACCTGAAGATAACAAGTTCCTTTGGTAGAACAGGACGTTGATAGGAGCACAATGTTAACACAGATATGAATCAGGTTGAGTTTAAGGTTAGGGATTGTATGGAGGAGGTATTTCAAGACGGGGTTGAATGGTGAGCTTACGTTCTGGTGGTCATGAACTTTTGAGTTCCTTAAGGCCACGGACTTGGTTAACTAGAGTAGGAATTTGGTAGGAAAAAATACCTTTAAGATCTGCTTTCCTACAAAAAAATAGTGGATCTTTTCTTGATTTTAAAATATTGTGACGACATTGATGTCATATTGCGGGGCCGGTCAACACCGCCTAGAGAGAGGCCTGCTCACACTTCTGTGACGTCACAAGTCTGCGACCAGACAGGTTCCTTGGGCTTCATCAACGAAAAGTTGGTTTGATCAATAAAATGTTATTTTCTGTATTTATTGTTGGGGACATTTAATGTTAATATTACCTGTCTAAGTATAATGTATTATTTATTTAGATATCATATTCAGAAAATTGACAAATGACACCTGGACACGGGAATCGAACCCGGGACCTTCGGCTTAGTATGCCAATGCTCTTACCATTGAGCTATCCAGGATTCGTCCCGTGTCCATGGTCATTCTTCATTATTCACTCTTCACTCATAGTTTAAGGCAGAATCTATGATGGACGTGTGGAAGTCATCAGCTAATAAATATGTGATTATATAAGATTACATATTTATAAGCTGATGACTTCCACTCGTCCATCATAGACTCTGCCTTAAACTATGAGTGAAGAATGACCATGAATACAGGACGAATCCTGGATAGCTCAGTGGTAAGAGCATTGGCGTACTAAGCCGAAGGTCCCGGGATCGATTCCCCTGTCCAGGTGTCATTTTTCAATTTTAAGAATATGATATATACATAGTGTTATCCTCACTAAAATGTATAAATGATAGCGTCAGATATTTGACTCATTATTTATTTAGATAACGACTAAGCTGAACATAAATTATATGAAACCATACATTTCCTGTGCAAACATATTTACATGACACTATACTGTTTGTGTAGCTTATTCAGCTAGTATTTTAAATTATATTTCTAATAGATTACCTGAGGAACAAATATTATTTTGATGAGCTTTATAACTAAAATAATTATCAAATATCAAATATTAATTGAAGAAGGTATATTACTATGGAGGAAAGCATAAAGGCATTTAAGATATTCACATTAAATTAATTAGGTAGTAAATTATGAATCATAAATTAATAGATCAATTCACAAGTCAATAGTTGCAAGCATAATTTGATTACAAAATATAAAATTACCTTAAATTATTTTAATATCTATCAATATTGGTAAGTTTACTGTACGCATCTATTTTTAACTTTATTATTTATAGTATAAACCGATCTTACTAAAATTATAATTGTTATTATTTTACAAATAAGTACTACATCAAATTAGCTTGATATGCTTTACAAAGTTCATAGATATTAGGTAGGACTTAACTGTACACAAAAGTTTACAATCGCATATAAGCTGGGCACATTCTTTGCATGTGCTGCGATAACCAAATATTCGACTTGATATTGAAATTTAATTCTGTAAAACTATAATGTTAAACAGGGGTTTGTTTAAAATGTAATCACGTTGGTTAGAAATTAAAAAAGTAGCGGTATACTTTGATTTGTTTAGTAGTAAATTTTTATGAAATACAACAAAGATTCAAAATCTAAAATTATCGGTTAAAATCATTCCGAGGCAACATTGCTTTGCTTTTGATTATTTCTGCATTCATATTAAAATTATTATGTAAACTTATTTACCATTTTGTTTCAAAATAGAATCTTAAAAAAAACTGATTTTTATTTATTCTTATGACTTATTAAAACAATTTCTGGAGGAATTGAATGAAGAATTTAATTACAAGCATGGTTTGAAACTAAACATTTATTTTATCATAAAATATATTTAGAAAAACTAACAATAAAATTTTAAAAAAATCAAATGAATTGTTATTATGTTGTGGTTATAAGTATGTATTTAGACATAGCCTTGAATTTGATTTTAATATCCATCTTACTACCCATCCACGGCTATTCGCATTTACTTACACATTTATCCGTTCCGGTAGGCATGCAGTCTAAATGACAATCTCATTTAGTCTGGTTTGCCAATGACAGAGAGGTTGGGATTCGTATCCCAGCTGGGTGTACTGAGGGTAGCTTTTCCTAAAATGTTTCCCAATCTCTCTACACACACATTTGGGTAAATTTAATCAAAATTTTACCTTCCTCATCCTTAGTATATTATCGTGATGAATATGCGTGTAGCTCTAACGGGTTTTGAGAGGTAGTGGAAAAAGTGATTTTTTTAAATAGTGTAAGATGTACCTACATATGCAATAAGGGAGAGTGGATAACCAATGAGATAACTACTCTCTCATATATCTGGTAGGGTTCAAACTTCGACCTTCTCATCAATGGCCTACCAGACTAAACGAGTTTGAAGTTTAGTCGGCGTGAGCACAGACGCAGGTTTGATATTTTAATAGGCATAACATTAATTTAATTTGTCAATTTGTAAATGAGAGGGAGCACCACTTCCCTTTATTAGTAGTAAATAGTTTTATATTAAGAAGTTTAGAATATTTACTTGAAATTTACAATTTTTGAGCTCACAAAATATTTAAAATGAGCTAGTAAAAACTTTAATACAATTAACCGTCAAACCTTTATAATTTTCTAAAATGATTAAATTATGAATTCAATTCAATGGATTTAAAATGTATGTTTAATATCAAGTCTAAAAAAATGAATTCAATAAAATTAATATGTTCATATGGCCTACTCTTGAATGTTTAGTGGGCTGAAAATATTTTCTTGGGATTGAATTCAACCATTTCATCTTAATATTTTCTCATTAGGAAAACCAAACACGTGGGCTGTAGGTTTATTTTTATAGATTCCCCGGCAATTTTAGTACACAACACTTATCAACCATATTTAAATATAAATAAATTCAGTTCTAAAACACATAGACGAATGAGAATACACACGCAAAGAAAAATCATTTTTAGAATTAACTTGAAAATGTACGTAACATTTCAAAACATATTTCTCACTAGGTACACAATCCGGATAAACCACAATACAAAACGCACAACACTTTCGAATTTGATTTAAATATTATTATTATTATTATTATTATTATTATTATTATCATCTTCACCGCGTATTAATACTCGTAATAATCATTTAAAGCGTTAAACCCATTATAATGTGTTCGCAATGAACCGTAGGACCTGAATAATTAACGAATAAACTATAAAACTAGGCTAGTTCGTACTCATCCTGAACTACACACTATTAATTTAGCCACTAAACCGGCCGCTTGTGA
This sequence comes from Timema shepardi, assembly GCA_902151425.1. Lineage (NCBI taxonomy): Eukaryota > Metazoa > Arthropoda > Insecta > Phasmatodea > Timematidae > Timema > Timema shepardi. Next base: position 159,191 of record CABFVX010000049.1, read on the forward strand.
GAGGAAAGAAAGGAATTCCTGTCGAGACAGGTGGCCACAAATCCCTGACGTCACACTGTTCACAAACACTTTCGAGCAGGCCTTCTCTTTAGGTGGTGTTGGTACAGTAGAATTCCTGTCGAGACAAGGGGCCACAAATCCCTGACGTCACACTGTTCACAAACACTTGCGAGCAGGCCTTCTCTTTAGGTGGTGTTGGTACAGTAGAATTCCTGTCGAGACAGGGGGCCACAAATCCCTGACGTCACACTGTTCACAAACACTTTCGAGCAGGCCTTCTCTTTAGGTGGTGTTGGTACAGTAGAATTCCTGTCGAGACAGGGGGCCACAAATCCCTGACGTCACGCTGTTCACAAACACTTGCGAGCAGGTCTTCTCTTTAGGTGGACCGGTGCGCTTGTTATTTGTTTGCCCTCTCTCTTCCCTCTACCCTTCCTGATTTAGTGGGTAATCAGCCAGTTTCACAGCTATGGGGCTCATAGCGGGACAGGGGGAGAGATTAATTTAAAGGAATGGTACACGCTTAGAAGATTCTGGGATCGTTTTCTTCAATTCCAATAGAGAAGTCTAGAAATGAAGGATTCCAGACTCTTAACTGTGACCCCTAAAATACACTGCCAGTGTTCAGTGATGGATCCCAGTTTGAATTGAGGTCAACCAGATGAGTGGACCAACGCGTCCGGGAGTAGGCCGGCATGCCCGGGAGTGGGCTAGCTTGTCCAGTGTGTGGGCCATTGGGTCGAGTGAGTGGGCCAGCGTGTCCAGTGAGCTGGCCAGCGTGTCCGGTGAGTGGACCAACGTGTCTGGGAGTAAGCCGGCATGCCCGGGAGTGGGCTAGCTTGTCCAGTGTGTGGGCCATTGGGTCGAGCGAGTGGGCCAGCGTGTACAGTGAGTTGGCCAGCGTGTTCGGTGAGTTGGCCGGCGTGTCTGGAAGTAGACCGGCATGCCCGGGAGTGGACTAGCTTGTTCAGTGTGTGGGCCATTGGGTCGAGCGAGTGGGCCAGCGTGTTCAGTGAGCTAGCGTGCATAAGAGTGGATCAATGAGATTAGTGTTAATGGTCAGCACAGTGTTTCATGTTCAAGAACCAGTTGCGGTGTAACTCGAGTGATTTAGACTAGGAATGTGAATTTTACACTGACTGAACATTATAAAAGATTGATTTTTAAATGTTTATTTAGTCATTTTTATTCTTATCAACTAGCTGTTTAATTAATTTCATTCTATTTTATGTGTTATCATTCGCTTGTTAATTTACTGACTTCATTATAACTCTTATTATTTTATTTAATGACTTGTTTAACTGTAGCTTAGTCGATGTATGTGTTGTTACACTCTAAATAATTAAATCCTTGAATAATCCGTGTGAACTTTTAATTGTGTTTAATTATAGCAATGTACCCCAATATTCTGAAAAGAGCTAGTGGCTCACACGGTGATGGGTAAACGTGAACGTGACCTTCAAGATCGCGCCACCCATTACAATATATATTTATTATTTTTGTCTATTTTTTCTTAAATATGGTAAGTTGATTCAACAAATATCGATACCACTTCGCTCTAACAAGGAAAACCAGTTCCCGCACTTTTATGAGACGCTGGTTTCAAGCAGTCCACTTGCGTATAAGCCCCCACGATTACATTCCGATAAGTACTTTCTCAGACAGCAATCAGGTTAAGAGCCTGTAAAATACATAATGATAATCTCACTTCTCGTTGTCGTATTCTTCGGGATAGCAGTATACCTACCTCGTCATGAACCTCAACTGCACTGAGATCATATCCATTACTTGCTGAAGAATTCATTCAAAAGCAATCGGTGAGTTCAGTTAAAAAGAGCTACGTTATTCGATTGAAAATAAAATGGTATATTTTAAATTTATTTTAAGTATTATATTAAAGGATTATTTAAGCATACATTAATTCAATAGTGGCTAATTATACATAATATGTATTGTAAATAGTAGGCCTATACCACTTTTCCTCAATATATTTATATTTATAAAATATTTAAAAAATGTAATACTTCATCTGCTTTCCAAACTATCTTGGATGCAAAGAAATAAAAAATAGATAATTGGCTACATACATAAATTACAACCCACGCGAGTAGGCACGTGGTATAAATGTAAAGCTCAACAAGTCTGAACTGCAGATTACGGGGAGGTTGGGGTTCAAATCCCAGCCGGGTGTACTGAGATATTTAAAATAAATGTTTCCAACTTTTCTCCACACAAATAAGGATACATTTCCTCTAAGTAATTTTTCTTTCTAATCACTATCCCAGTGGTGTAAGAATGCGAATAGCTCTAATATCTAGAAGGACGTGTTTCACGCAACTTTATGTTTTATACACTAAATTGGGATTCCATTTGATATTGATTTTGAAGAAAAGGGCTCCACTCATAAAATAAAAATGGTACAATACCCCAAACATAATTTTTCTTTATAGTATCTCAAAATGGAAACATTTACTAAAACTCACAAGATTTTTGAAATGAATTAACATATATTGTTGCAGAAAGACTCCTCCAAAGAGCATAAATGAAATAATGTACATTGTTACAGAAGCATTGAGAAAATTTGAACATCTCTTTCCACCAAAGAAGTTAAAAATTAATTTAAAATTTCAAAACCTAATATATATATATATATATATATATATATATATATATTTATAAANTATATATGCTTATAAATCAAAAACTTTTGTTTTAATAAAATTATATTTCAAATAAAAGATTTTATTTTAATAGCACTTGAAATTTACAATGGGTATATTATTTCGTATATAAAATATCTGTGAAGATGTTATCTAAATTGGAAACTTACGCTGATGTAGACTACCCTCAAAGGATTTTTCACGGGAAAATGGGAGTAGCCATTTAATATGTAATTTAAACAGTGCCTAGATACGAGATTTGATCAAAATATTTAATCAGAATTTGAGTAAATCATTTTTACTCTTCTTTCTCTTCAGTAAACTACTCTTAATTTTAGGGTTAGATATCCAACTCCAAAAGTTCTCAGGGGAACCTTATAAAAAGCCCTATATACTCAATACTGTCATTTCCCGTTTATACTTATGGTTTGATAATCTCACTCAGTTTGTCCATTCACTTCGGGATGTCCTGGTGTTATTGTCAGCCTCTTCATTTTAAGTAGTCTACCCACAGCTGTGTTAATAACTCTGACGTAAAATTAATACCTTGATCTGAAATCACACTACCCTTAATTACACTCTGTTAATAAAGCTCTAGAAACTGATTCTGCTCTCTTATCTTATAATAGTAGCCTACCATTTCCAAAAAAATATTACGAAAAATTGTTTATAGTGGTAAAAATGTACTTTTTACCATCAGCAATTTTTATGGGGGTCCTACTATATCCATCCCGATCCTCTCAAAAGGATACTTAGCCTCAAGTAACTTTACTAATTTTGTATATGTGATGCTTCTCAAGTAACCTCGATTGAAACTATGTACGTGTTTACATTATTCCTTCTTGTCAGACACCATTACTTCTCTCCGATCCTAAAGTGGGTCTTCCTTCGTCCTGGATGTCCTGTAAGCAAGGAATTGTAGTTCTCCTGTAATACCTCCTCTATTCTTACACCCAGCACGACGATACTTATATTATAATAGTCCTTAGCTGGTTTTCTTGTGACGAACATCATCTATTTTTTCGAACATTGGTGAGTCCCACCATTTACTACAATCCAAATCATGATTTTTATCCTCCCGAAAACTATTCTCTTGCATGATTGTGGTGACTCTTAACTTTCCTGAATAACGTGTCTACGTTCCCATGAGCGTTTTATGCTTTATACACTTGCCCCGTGGCTTCTTTGGTGCCGACTGACAGCTCACAGCTTTGAAAAGTTACCAGACCAAATTGTGTATCCTTACGCCGAATCATATGATCTGCAAAAAACCATTTATTTAGCATCTGTCACTTCTGACAATCAAATTTAGGTATATACCTAAGTATTGACTGTCAGAAGTCAGCTGTGAGCTGTCAGTCAGCACCAAAGAAGCCACGGGGCTACTGTACTTATTTGTATAGTCATAGCTTCCCAACCATAATGTCCATCCCCCCCAGGTGACTACTTGGGTCTTTCAGAATGAATAATCAAGTTAATGCTGCGTGATCTGTAATCACTATAAAGGGATAACCGGCTAAGAAACAGCGAAAATGTGCTACCAATCAAATTAGGCTCAAAATTTCACGTTCTATAACACTATAATTGATTTCTGTTTTATTCAATTGTCTGCTTTCATTGGTCTCTCTTTAACCTATAGTTTCTGAATCAATACACAATATATTGAAAAATTAGATGCATCCGTACGCAGTATGAATGGATTACTGAAATCTGGATATGCCAAGACTGAAATGGTAATTAAAATTTATTTTAAACGTATAAAGGCTTGTTCACATTCTTCCACCCACATAAATATCTGATGCTTCTTCAGCAAGGATGTCAGTAGCTTGAGAATTTTAACCAAATTTGGCACGAACCCTCAATAGTAAAACTAGTAATAATAATAATAATAATAATAATAATAATAATAATAATAATAATAATAATGACTGGACATCTTTTTATTTATTTTTTGTAGAGGTAAAATCGCTCACTGCTCTAACTATTCTATGATCCGTTTTTACTCCATCAGATGAAATAACGTGTCCCAGATATTCAATCCCACTCGTCGCAAATCTACATTTAAATAAGGAAAGATATAAATTGGACTTATTTTCTCTCAAAAATTAGCAATTCAAACGCTCCAAATGCTGGTTAATTTCTGTTGAAAAAAACTATAATGTCATCTAAATACGTTAACGCTTGCATAGAGCTCACTAAACCCTCTTAAGACCATTCCCATTATCCTCTGGAGCGTGGTGGGTGCACATTATAGTCCAAACGAAAACCTTAAGCATTTATAGAATCCTGTGTGTGAAATGAAGAACGTCTTGGCCTGGTCTTGTGGGCTTACAGTAATAACATGATCCCCTACGGTGAAATCTAGTACAGTGAAAAATGTATATGATACTACTGTGTCAATAGGCTACAGGGGTGCACCCACAGGGGAGAGGGGGGATTTGGGGGCTGAATCCACTCACCAGCTGAAGGCCCTTACCCAAAAAATTAGGAATATTACAAAAATATGATAAGCACTATGTTCTGGCCATTAATCAATTATATTTTCTTTACCTATATTTAATATAAAACCAATAATTTAGTGCAATAATTAGGGTTTTTAAAAGGAATACTTTTCTGTTGATTTTTAAGTTTACTGTAAATTTGCACTTAAATGAAAATTGAACCTGTGATACCGTAATATTTTCTATAAACGGTTAAAGTCTTTACTCTTTGTACATAAAGTTTTGAAGTGGGTACAGTAATTGAAATTATTATTTTAGGGCAATTATATAAACACTTTTGTATCAGAAAGAGGGGAAGGGGAAGTTGATATTATCATACACCCCCCCACCCCCACCAACTGCAAATTCTGGGTGTGAAGAAGAATGTGTAGACACAGACCTGCCAGTTGCGTACACAGTGTTAGAGGGTAATCCGAGGATCCAATTTTGGTACAGATTAGCTTAAAGATTACCATTTGCATCCTTTGAAATCAACATTTTTCTCGGGGGAGAAACCCCCCGGACTCCCGCTTTTTAGAAGGCATCGTTGATTCTCTATTTTTCTTATCCCCCTACTTCGAATCAAATTTCTTAATATTACATTAATTATAATAGTGCATTTATGAAAATTATTATGTAAAAGGCCCCCAGCTCAATATCCGGGGAGCGCCACTGAGAGTCTCTACTATATTTGGCAATGGAGCAACATCAGGAGTGGTCACAGCATTTAATTTTCGGTAATTAACACAAAACCGATATTTCTACTCCCCCCATTAGTTAATTTCTTTTGAAGCAATGAGCTTTCAAGTTCATAATGCCATCAAGTAATACTCACGTCTTATAAATTAGAAAAGGTTTCAGAAATTATTAAAAATGGTCCGGAACAAATTGTAATTTCAAAATTTAATTATCTCACATTAACAAAAGTTAAAACAAAATTAATTAATATAAATAATTAAATTAAGTTTTATCCCATTGTTACTTTCTCATAAATAAAGTATTGTGATCGTGAAGTTCCTATGTGCCGCTGAACTCACAAATGTGAGACTGGCATTTCTCTGTCCCCATGTCTATTTGTTCCAGGGTGTGGAGCTGAAACGGTTAGGCTAGATGGATTTTGTTCAAACTTTATATATATGGACATACCTCAGGTCTTTATTTTATTTTTAGTTTGGCACTTAAATTAAGGGTAGTTTACTATTGATAATTTTTTTAAATACACATTCTTTAAAATTAAACTAATGATTTTGTTTAAAATTGATATTTAAGTAGTGTTTGATATTTAAAATAACCCTATATACTTGAGTTTATTTGGAGGTATGAGGGGGGAGCGGGGAATGTCATCTAAGGGTATTTTACTAATGATTGATTTTTGAAAACTCGAAATTTATTGAAACTAGCTTAAAGGACTTGTTCAAAATAGATAGCTAGGGAATGTTTGACATGACAAATAGTAAAAATAGTTTTGTATACATATTTTTCTTAAAAAAAGTTAATCTAAGGGTAGTTTACTGATAGCCGATTTTTTAAACTTAATTTGTTTTAATTGTTATGAGTATTTTTTTCAAAATTGTTACTGCATGATAAATAAAAATATATATTTATCTTTCTATGATAAATTAATTTTAGGATAGTTTATTGACACACGATTTGAATAGAGTTGAAGTTTTTACAAAATGGCCTTTACGATTTAGTTTAAATTGTGTAGCAGTATATTGTTTCCTATAATAAATAATAAAATATGATTTTTTTTGTACAAAATATAAATAATTTGAGGATAGTTTATTCATAATATATTGTTGAAAGTTTGGTATTTTTTAAAGAATTTTTGGAACAATTTTATCTAAAATTGAAATATGACAATTACTTGCAATGGTCGATAATAGGAGATGTTTATTTTTCTGAGGAAAATGAACTTAATCGTAGTTTATGGATCTATCTTAGAAAATTTTATTCTAAGCTATAATATACATAAGCTTATCCAATTGTGCTGTTACATTCCTATATATATATATATATATATATATATATATAAACAAATGGTAAATTATTTGTATTTTTTTTTAAATACGTGGGGTAAATTATTGTATACATTTTAAAATCGATATTTGACATGATAATTATTTTACTGATTTTAGGCACATATCTATTATTAAATTGTATACTTGTTTTAAAATAAAATACTAACTTTATACTTGACATTTAGTCCATGTGATCTTTGTTGAGGGTTTTATCAACTTAGGTATTTAAGTAAAATAACAATCGTCGAAATAACTACTCTTCCGCGTTCTTAAGTGGCCGCATCTAATTATGTGTTTATTCGTTTGCACCAAACATAGTTTGATAAAGTCTGATTAAGACGCGAATGTACGCAGGCCATAACGCACCACCCTAGTTGAGAAACATCACAATCAAACGATAGTTGCGTGAACAGCCGCATCTCCATTCGATAACATATCACCTCCGTGGTTTGACAAAATGCCACCATACGCACGATACGACGACGTCCCGCTAGTGAAAGTCCGCCGAACAAAGCAATCCGTGACAATCATACAAATCCTTGGAGGCACGTGTTCCGCAATGTGCATCTCTTCTCAAGTTCTCGTCTGTCGACGGGTTTGGTTGCTCTTCTGTTGAAATACCGCGGACCTGTGAACGTCCAACATTGGCTTGCTCAATGCAACCTATGACTACAGAATAGTAATTAAATAGGTCTCGTCGCTAGAAGAGTTGGGTATTTGGGGCATAATATGGATTTGTAAATACATTTTCCAGCCTGTCCTGTTTTCTGTACAGATAGGATATATATTTAAAAAAATCCGCATCGGTAACGTAGTTAGCTAATGCGCTGGTTTCATGTTGAACATGACTGCTGAAGACGGGGAGATTGAGGTTCGAATCTCGGTCGGGTGAAATGGAGGTGGTTCTCCCTAAATTGTTTTACACTCTCCCTCCCCGCAAATGCGTGTTCACTTCCTATAAATTCAACTTTCCCAATTACTAACCCATTAGTATGATTAGTACTTAAGCGTATAAGCCGAATGGGTAGTAAGATGTGGGGCTAAATTAATTAATTAACTATATATAACACACATTAATATTATACATATGATATATTGAAATTATGTTTGAGTTATATACAACTATACCAAAAGATACCTTGCTTATATTATAAAAATGAGATCTTGTGTGTGTATCTCTTGCTCAATCACGCCCGAAAGAATGTGCCGATTATAATGAAATCTCGCAATCTCGCATGTATATAATATATTGGTGGCCCATTTAGCATATTGGCTATATTTTTTCTATTAAAACCTAATAAAATTGATTTATTTTTACTAGCACTGCGTCTTACTAATCGTTCGGGTTCTACACTTTGTACTAATTACGATCATTGTTTTATTTAGGGATTGGGAAGGTTATATTTAGGGTAAATGTAACCACCTATGCTTGGAGATAGAGTGGAAAACAATTTCGGGAAAATCACAATCAGTACACCCGACCAAGATGCGAACTTTGATCTCCCCGTTATTAGTAAAATTGTTGTTTTTTTTCTTCAGTTTCTTTCTCTTAAGCCGCGTGATCAATCATTGTATTCTCCCATAAAATGTAGAATACAATTATTTATATCTCACTTGATCACCAAGTCAACTACAATCCAAAGAGTAATATTATTACTGAACACATTTCAATCTTAAATCCAATATTATTATGATGTGTTGGTTGCTTCGTATTCATATTAGTAGGCAAATCGTGTTGCTTTAACAAATAAAACACACACATGGGTAACTTTCACCATCTTAATTTAATTTTATTTTATATTCACATAAATAAAAGTATTCTCCCATTAAAGAGGCAGCTTAAAGGCGAATTTTGACAAGGAAATAATACATTAAATAAAAGCTTAATATACATTATTTTGAGTGAAAAAATTTAACTTTAAGACCATGGAACTTTGCACAGGAACTTTAGGGATGACTGAAGATGTGCACTTTTTTTTTTACTTTTACTTATATTGAGACCCTGACGCCTTGGGCCACTTAGCTGCTGGTTATTTCAAAATCCATAAATCTGATTCTTTGAATTTTCACCATAGAAAATATAGTATCGTTAAATTGAACGCTTATTAATTATATATGTCACCAGCAATGTGTGAAATCCAGGCATTCTTTATAATGCCAAAGTGTTGTTGGCAAAGTATGAAATAAATGAGCTTTGCTGTTGTATTTTATACATATTTTCAAGCTCTTTGTATTTTTGAAGTTCCGGAATATGTAATCAATTATTTTATCCAGTTCTATGTAAGTCTTGCGCCGTTTTTATGCAGGTTCACCTAATTCTTAGGATTCAAGCTAGTCGGGTTAGGTTATTTTAGAATAGGGTGGTTAGGTAAGGTAAGCTTAGGTTAGGCTAGGTTATGTTAGCTATTGTTCTCGGTAATATACACTGACTGGGTATTCTATAAATTTCCTACGAAAAGTATGAAATACAACAGCAAAATTAATATATTTCATAATTTGCTATATACAACAGCAACAATAATTTATTTCATACTTTGACAAAACCACTTATATAGAAAGCTAAGCATTTTATATAATGCCAGGTTTACACGCTTTACCGCTAACATATATACCATATTAGTTAACACTAAAATCAAGGGACTAAAACACTTTTACTTGACATGGATTTACGAGCCTGAGAGAATATTAGGGTGTGCATCTCGGATTTTTTTTTTGGCTTAACCTTTACATTATATTGTGAGTTTTATGCCTCAAATAACGTGATGAGATATATGGATAGCACCAAAACAAACAAAAAACGTAGAAAGGGAATAGCTTAGCTCCACTCAGGCAAACTTGAGAATGTGACACAGGATTTTTTTTTAAACTTCATTGTATGTATAGCCTTACAGCCATACTACCATGGATATCTACAAAACCATGAAAAATAGCAATAAAAAAAGAAGAAGAAATAAGCCTGCGTACTCAAATAAACCCAAGGGCGTGCTTCTTTCCGGGCTATTTTCTGTTACTATTATTATAGCCTTTAAACACTTATTAACTTTGGATTTATTGGACTGGGTTATAGTGAATATCCAACTCTAATGAACCTAACTACTTTGTTTCGATCCACATACATTTCCAAATAATTTAAAACTGGTTTTATTCGTCAACCATCAACATTGGTTTTAGTGAACCTACAAACTAAAACGTCGTTCGGTACGGTGTAGCTATTTGAAAACAAATCTTTATTTGTATTTGAAACACGTTTATTTTTATTTATTTATTTATTTATTTATTTGGGGTATTTAACGTGTACTTTCTGAACTGACTGATTCTATCAGCACAAGAAAATTTATAATAGTGAGAGTGAAAGGGCCTACTACAAATTTTGGTGGGAAAGGTATTTTACGTGTTTTTTTTTACATGCCACGATCGACAGGAGATTGGCGGCTCTGCTTCCACTTCAAAGGAAGTTGTGCAAATAATGTTTATCTCTCAAGAAAAATCAATTGATCCCGGTTGGGTTTGAACCCACAAACATTGGGTTCTGAGGCGAGTAATTTACCCCAATACCAACGAGGTCAACCCTAAATTAAAAGAATAAAATCCTTCCCGGATAGAAGAAAATTAAAATATGTACATACAAGAAGAGGGACAGGACAACCTTAAATTACCATAAGAATTTGAACATTTATAAATTCAAAACAAGGCTCTGTAAACCAGGGTAGCGGGTGCGGATTTGGGGGATGGAAATTTCCGAAATCTAAAAAAGCCTGTACGTTTGGGTGTAAAACAAAATTTATATTTGTCGGTAAGGTAGATGGATTACCCCAGATAACTAGAAAAGTATTCAAGTTTTTCTAAATTTTATAACCAAGATTTGGAAAATAGGAAGGCTATAATCTCAAAAAAGAATAAAAAACAATTCTACGGATAGTAGAAAATTGGAATATTTGTACAAAGACTCCACCACCCACAAATAATTATAAAATAATGAAAATCTTAAATTTGTGAAAATTTTAGCCCCTAATTTCTTGGATACAATTTTCAAACTATTAGAAATAAAGACTTTCTGTTGTGGAAAATTGAAGGAAAGGTAATTGCTGGGAGTAATCCTCCTCTTTAACAGCCTATTGCTTCTTTAATGCTCTTTTTTTAACTGTGATGGTCTTTTCTTAGGCAATTATTGCTTTTTCTATGGATTGCGTTCGTTTGTGCGCTGATTAATGTTTTGTTTAAAAGATTGTTTTGAAACTTAGTAGATCAATAGAGTACTTTGGCTCTAGCTAGAAGTGTATTAATTTGTATGTTTATCATAATTTGTATTAATAGGATAATCTAAGGGCCTGAGATGAAACTATTTGCTTAGAGTAAGTACATCCACATTATCATGGAAAGGATTCGAGAAAACTGTGACAGAATATAATATATGTAAGACAACTCGAAGGACTCTGGCTCTGACTTGAACCTAGATCTGCCCGTTAAAAGCTCTGCATTATTTTTAAAACAGATTAAGTATCTATAAATAAAGTGTAGTCTTATAAGATTCAAACAATGGATTACATCGCCAATCATATGGCTCGGTTTTACAAATAGTGAGATTCGAATAATGGATTACATCGCCAATCACATGGCTCTATTTAACAATATTGTAATAGAAGAACAATGTATTACATTACATTACATTACTAGTGATGATCCTCATTAACCGAAATTAAACGCCCTCCTCCTTTGGACTCCGTGTTGGTTGCACCAGTAGGTGTTGGTGTCCTGGGAAAAATAACCGTGTATGTTTGCGTACACTTTATATTCAAATCATTCTTATTGTTCTAAGGAAGATAAATGTTTGGATTTACTATATTTGTTTATACAATTCCCTTTTAATTATATTTAATTTTTGTTTTATTTCCCCCCGGTAGAATATAGATATCAGGCCAATCACTAACCTAACCTAACTTAGCCTAGCCTATCAACATTTCCTCATATTAGTAGTTCTGAAACAGGACCGATCAAAAAATAAACGTCACATACGTCCTTTTAATGACTTCCAGTTGATAGTATCATAGCTTTGACTCGCCCACGGGCGCGAACACTCCATGTTTATTTTAGGCGGGCGCCAAAGCCCACATTTTTTGAAAGGGTGCTACCAACGCGGGTGCCAACAACACGCTTCCCTCTTTTAATAGGTCCGGTCCCCTGAAACGCCGCAGTCCGCCTTATCTTAAAGCCCGAGTGGTCGTATTAAGGTTGGAGAAAAGGCTTCTTTAGACTTACGCATGCTGATGATTAAAAATATTGTTTCAATCGAACCATTTTACTTACATAAAAAGAGCTTAACTCGATTTTGAACTAAACCCATCCACCTAAAGTTTTTAATATGTACAGAGATACAACTTTGATATTTTATATTTCATTAACGTCTTTATTTGAGAAATGTCAAATATGTTTTAAATAGCATTGGTCTTATGAAATTTTATTTAAACATGGAGTGTGGATTAGGTCAGTTTGGTCTTTCCAAAGAATCAATTACCACACGTGGTAATTTTGGGCAGGGAATAAGTAAAGCGAGACCATTGTGAACACCAGGAAAACACTTATTATTATTATTATTATTATTATTATTATTATTAGCACCACGTTTTACTACCCGTTCGCATTACACGCACTTGCGCTATTGTGTAATGGTAGAGTGATTGTGAGATGAAATGGAGGACCTACAGTTTAACGTGGGATCCGAACCACGGTGGTGGTCCGGCATTCCACACATTCAAAAGTTGTGATTAATTCACGTATTGTCAGCGGTGAAGGAAGGGTTTGACAATCAGATAGAACAGTGTCGGGACCGAGGATTGAACCCCGAACCCCCAGCACAGAAGTCCGACACCTTACCCCTAGACCACCAGGTCACCAATAAAAAAAGACTAGTTCATTCACGACGGAAGGTAATGGCTATAGTAAAACTGCTATTTAAAGGATATTTACTAACAATTAAAATAGAAAATGAATTTATATTTATATGACAAGTTTTTTGCAGCGCCCCCATTTTACAAATGGTACATACATTTCTCTATATTAGGGCCCAACGTTGCTTCCTTCCAGTGTCGTAACAAGGCTTCCATATATCCTGTACAAGGTTCTATTTTCAGTCAACACTTTATAAAACAAATACAATCTGACAATTGCTTATACATCATTTTTATGTACACAAGAAATATATAAGAAGAACATTCAAATTATTTTAGTTATACTTTTCTCACTTTCATTCCAACAAATACATTGATTATATCGTCATCATATGTTCAATCGAAATACATGAAAGATTCGATTATAATCTTTCTTTCTGGGTAGTCGATCTTGAATAATTCTTATCCGACGTCTTAGTTCAGTAGGTAGCGTGTCTGTTTACTGAGCTAAGAGTCCTGGACTCACTTTCTGGCATGTCTGAAAATGTATCGTTGGCGAATTTCCCCTCTCTCGGTGTTGAATTAACGGCTGGGAGCTGGATGTTGTGTCTGTTTTAGGTTTATGATAATTTATAGCCCCTGTGCTGATATAATTATTTGGTTCAGAAAGTGCACGTTAAATGCATAAAAAAAATTCTTAGTTAATTTTAACCTGTTAAATATTCTCGGGCCCACTTGACGCACTCGGTCCATTGACATCTGAACCACACAGCAAGACACGAGGTGAAATTAACATTTTAAAATATAATTATATTTGGCCTTTTTTTTTGTCAGTTCGATTTTGGGGCCCCTTTCGTCCTGGGCCCTGTCTCTGTGCTCTTTGATAGCAATTCTGATTGAACATAAAACATATTGTTGTCGTGGTGTGGTTGTATCCGTTAAATTATCAGTATTTTAGCTGACAGTATTCCGAAATTATCTCATGTTGGGGTGATTAAAGAAAAGGGGGCTCTAGGAAGAAAAAATAGAGAGCTAAGAAGGCAATTGTTTCTATTGGGTGGGTGTATTTTTTTTTTATAGTTTGTTCACAGTTAATTGAAATTCCATCCTGAGAGCTAAAAAATAGTTTCTAGCCTATAGAAACTTTTTTTGCTAAATCAATTATTTTCCCTTTTATTCAAATAGTTCGTAGCTAATTCCTGCAAGTTTCACACTTTATTTATCATATGATCTTAATAATAATAAAAAAAATTAATCTTTTACTTTCCAAATATTTTATGTCACAATATTTTAGCAAATTTAATAATGGTAATATTGTAAATTTATAATCCTTCCCATAGGAATTATATTATTTATTTTCATTGTGTGTTAATGACCTATGTATATCCTTTATTAGAGTACTTATAATAAATTATAATGTAATTGTATCTCATATTTCAATCTATTCTTAACAGGCAATTTTTTAATTTTTACGGGTAAAGACTTTTTTACTCAACATATTGAGAAGAATGACAAATTTTGGAAGTATACAATGTTACCTAAGCTGAAGAGATTGTATATAACGTATATGTTGTTTGAAATCAAAGATAGTAGAATCAAAATAAACGGGAAAGTTTGAGATCTTTCAATTATTATAAATGAACAAGTAGAAATTATAAAGAAAAAGAATGTAAAGCTAATATTTCTTCAACAATCATCATCTTCATACTCCTCCTCACCATCAACTGTTTCCAGCCTGTTGCCGGGTCAATTTAGTAAAATGGCCCCATCTTTCTCTATCCTCCAACCCCTCTTCCTCCTTAAATTTCTATAATTCTTCTCCTTTAACTTTAACCCTTTCTGTTATCTGCTCCTCCCATCTCTTTCTGGGCTTCCCCTGCGGTCTTTTCCCCACATACTTAATTTCCAACATTTTCTTCAACAATAATTGGTGACATTATGCAAGGGGAAGATGGTGTGTATACTCACTCTCTGGAAAATGTATAAAAATTATGGTTATTTGATAAAAATGAAATAATTTTATCATTTGAATGTGTTGTATTTTGACTTTTTCATATCAAGAGAGTCATTAGAATCGTGAAAAAATATAAATTACGAGATTATGATGAATTTGTCCGTTTTATGGGAACCCGACCCAAAAAAGTGGATTCTACAATGTATATTTCCATGTCTGTTTGCCTGTATTCACGGATCAAAAATGGTTGGATGGATTTTGTTCAAACTTCATATTTAAATTCTATAAAACTATACCTAAGGAACAATTTTTATTTTGGCCTTAGCTCTAAAATTAAGATTTTTTTTTACTGTCGAGAGCTATTTTGAATTACTAATATTTTTAATGTTTATAATACCTTAGTTAAAAGTTTATACCTTTGGAATATTGGAGGTGATACTTGATTTTGAGGTAGAAATTTGTGAGTGATTTTCAAAGATTCTAAATATTTTGAAAATGGCTCTAACAATTTTGTTTGAAATTGATATACAGAGATTTTTTAATACGAATATAGAGCACCATTATGTTTTTTAGATTAAAAATCATTTAAGAGTAGTTTACTTATGACTTATTATTTTTAAATTTTAATATTTTTAAATTATTTTTTATGATTTAATTCATATGCAAGGTTTTTAAATTAGCAATATCTGTATGAATTTATTTTTCTTTAAAAACTTTTATAAAGACTAATAGTAGTTTCTTAATGACTGATTTTGGAAACATTAAAGCTTTTTGAAAATAGCTCTATCGATTTTGTTTAAAATAGGTACTTGCAAACTTTTCTACAAGTTAATTACTACTTAATGTTGATTTTTATGGATCTAAAGTAGCTTTTAAGGTTTAGTCTTGCTCAGAGAAACGTTTTTCATGATAAATATTTTTTTTACAATAATAATAGTTTGAGGCTGGTCTAAAAATAACTTCATTTTTTTAAATTTGAGTTTTATTAAAAATGGTTCTACAATTTGTTTAAAATGAATGTATGGAGGAAGTTTATAGAGATTATTATGATTAACAAGATTTTTTTTTCTGAGGAAAATTTACTTAAAGTTAGTTTACTGAATGCCTATTTTTGAAAATGTTGCTCCAAGCTAGTTGTATTATTATGTCGTAACATTTATTTTAAAATGTTAAATCTTTTCCCTGGCCTTTATTACTGTGTTTTCTAACAAAAAAACTGATCGACGCTCTACGATACGACGCCTTCTCTAGGTTGCATTACTGCCAAAGTTACGCTTTATACGAGGTGTTGGACGGACTCTTATAAGGCTTTCTTTTAAAGTATTAAATCAAAGATTAGCACCTGTTTCTTCTTAAACCTTGATTTAAATCCAGTTTAAAAGGTAACTTTACCTTGCAACCAGAAAACACGCCATTTAAGTCAAAACTACAATCTAGCCTTCACATAAACTGACATTGAAACAGCAGCAGAACTACTTTTAAAAACGTGTTAGTATTTAAATCTGTTAACATCGTGTTCTCTATTAGCCCGTCATTGAAATGAGTAGGTTTGTACACCGTGTGTATAATACAATGTATATATGACGTCGTGTTGTATGAGCTACTCTGTAGTAGTAACCGGCCCCGTTGGTGTAGTGGTTAGTGTACTTTGGCTGAGAGTCTAGGGGTCCTAGGTTCGATTCCCGGCTGGTACCTTAGGTACTTTTTACCGAAAGAGGAATCACCTCAACAGTCACCAGGGTTTGGTTAGTAAGGCTTAAATTTAGTTTAAGAGTATCCACTGATTCCACCCCCTCGTACTCACAATCACCATAATCTCACCGGTACATGTAATGGGTACGATTAGTACAGTCGGGCGTTCCCTGAGCAACGGTACAGTAGTATTGGATAATCTTTATACAATCTTGGCTACGAGTTATGTGACCCAGACGCGCTTTATTATTATTAGTGCCGTAGTGGTTCCTGTCCTCTATTTATAATCTTTGCACCCGGGTGGGATTGCATTTTCGGAGTCACCCTCCCCCACCCCACCCACACGCCATATAACCGGAGGATAGTAAAAAAAATATGAGAATAACTCCCAAATACAACAGCTCCAAACCTAAGGCAACCTAGTTGTGATATGAAAATAGTCCCCAAACCTAACTTAATCTTATCACACTCAGGCTACCTTAGGTTAAATTCGTGGTCTGTTTGGCAACCCCTCTAGTTTACGCCCCGGGTATCCTCCTGGTATTCCCAGCCCTTAAGCCACCCCTGTTATCATCTAAGTAGTGAGACAAATGTGTGGGAGAGGTACACGTTTTGCATTAAGGCCCTTGGCCCTGTCGAGTGCAAGTCTAAAACTTATGGGGGGATGGTGGGTGGGATGTCTTCGCAACAGACCAAAGTATCCTTCCACGCCAACAGGAAAAGATGGATCACGAAAACCGTAGATGGCGCTAGCTACCGGACAAGTCTTGCGGAAAACACATACTTTTGGAAATATCAGTTTATCGAGAAAAAGTAATTTTTTTATTTTAATATTTTCAACACCCCTTTTAAAATAATGTATCAATGTTTATTAGGTGTTACATTTCTTATTTTTTGTTATAAGGCTGGCAGTTTTCTATTGAAAAATGTCAATTTTATCAAAATTTGATTAATGTTAAATTATAGAGGAGGTGTTTATATAAAAAGTATAACCTAATCAACATGCTTCAATTTTTGAACAAATAGTTTACTAAAATAATATTACAAAACAATACAATTTCTTGAAGATAACCGTTTCTTCCCATGGCTCTGCATTTTCTCGTCTCATCTTGTTCTACTCAGTGGTCTCCTCCTGTCTGACCTCCTTTTCTAGACTTCATGTAGCACATCTTCTTCCTTTCGTCTCATCTTGTTCTACTCAGCGGTCTCCTCCTGTCTGACCTCCTTTTCTAGACTTCATGTAGAACATCTTCTTCCTCTCGTCTCATCTTGTTCTACTCAGTGGTCTCCACCTGGCTGACCTCCTTTTCTAGACTTCATGTAGCACATCTTCTTCCTCTCGTCTCATCTTGTTCTACTCAGTGGTCTCCTCCTGTCTGACCTCCTTTTCTAGACTTCATGTAGCACATCTTCTTCCTCTCGTCTCATATTGTTCTACTCAGTGGTCTCCTCCTGGCTGACCTCCTTTTCTAGACTTCATGTAGCACATCTTCTTCCTCTCGTCTCATATTGTTCTACTCAGTGGTCTCCTCCTGGCTGACCTCCTTTTCTAGACTTCATGTAGCACATCTTCTTCCTCTCGCCTCATCTTGTTCTACTCAGTGGTCTCCTCCTGTCTGACCTCCTTTTCTAGACTTCATATAGCACATCTTCTTCCTCTCGTCTCATCTTGTTCTACTCAGTGGTCTCCTCCTGGCTGACCTCACTTTCCAGACTTTATGTAGCCTATCTATTTCCTCTCGCCTCGTCTTGTTCTCATCAGTTGTCTCCTCCTGGTGGACCTCCCTTTCCAGACTTCATGTAGCATCTCTCCTTCTACTTGTTTCATTAATTGTACATCACATCTTAGCCTCCCACTCTTAATCATTTCTATCATATCTGGTCTTCCATATGGTTATCTTATCTCCTTGTTATTTCTCACTCGAAAACATATTCTTCCTTCTCATTACCCTGAATCTTCCTAAATACTTTATTTTCAAACGTAGTAAGTCTTTTACCGCTGGCTTTGTTTGATCAATGATGAGTGAATTCATTGCGTTGTGTCTTTAGACAGCAACTTCGATTACAGTAAATTGTTGATGGCATAATAAATTTTGTTTCCACTGACTATTCTGAGTTGAATTTAATTTTACACCTTATTTCTATTATCCCCTATCACTTCAAGATATATTTTTGGCAGAAGGGATCGTAGGATTTGAATCAGGCTGTATAACGTAAAACATAGAAGAATTTATTGAAACTTAACTACAGTACACAGACAAAGGTTTGCCATTTACATTATCATGAACATCAAATCTCACTTCCTGAAGATAACACCACGTAGGTGTCCGCCACTCACAGCAACAAATTCCTTCACGCACTGGGCGAAAGCCTGCATCGCATGATCCAACATATCCAAGGAAATGTTTCCCACGATGTCTCGTATTTATTTCTTAAATCCAGCCAATGACTGAGGACTTTTGTCGAACACAATACTCTTTAGGTACCCCCATAAAAAGAAGACCGTGGTGGATAAATCTTGTGGCCACGCTGTGAAATGAATTTACCCAAATCTGTCAACCAGATGGCCAAGAAACGCAGGTCATAAGACGGCCATTGACTGGCCAGCAGTATGAGCAATTTTTTCAGTCTTGCTAGATCCATATCTGTGCTAGGTTTCAGTTGACCAGCCCTTGAAGGAGTAAGTTTTTCAACAGCTCAACGTAGCGATCTCTATTAACTGTAATGTCACGACCATGAGAACCCTCAAAGAAATACGTGCCTAAGATACCGAACGATGCCAGGCCACACCACACTGTAACACGATAACTATGTAGTGGTTTCTCATGGAGTTAACGTGGGTTTCCTGGTTACTAATATAGGAAACTATGCTTGATTATTTCCATGCCCGGACAGTTCAAAATGGGCCTCGTCAGACATCAAAAGGGTATTCAGAATCATTGTGTCGATTGACAAACGTCTCGTAAATTCCGTGGCAAAGGTCATGTGGAGATTATTGTCCTATGCTGTCAGTTGCTGCGTGACGGGCAGCTTGTACAGATGAAAGCTCTGGTAGTCATGAACGATGCGGTGCAGGGGGCAAATGACATTTTCAGCGCCAATGCTTGCCTGACGGCCGATCACTGAGGACTTTGGAGTAGCGCGCTGTGGGCCTATTTCACTGGAGAAGGTGTATATTGTGACCTTGGACAGCAAGGACCTTTTATGCCATAGCATGATGTAGTATTATAGAACTGTGGTTATGGACGTTGTCCTGACGTCTTAGCCCAAAATAACAACAAAAATTCCTTTTCACAGAGGTAGGCAAATCATGATTTTTTATATAAGTATCCACGACACACGCACGATTTTATGCTGACCATAACGCCATGGCTACAAATGGCATTCCTTCCTCAGTCCAGAATGAGTCTATATTCCGCGTATGCGCATAGAGCTCCACCGTACTACGTAAACAAAATCCTACTATCCATTTTGCTCAAAACTTTATTATTTACATTTATGAGCATGTTTAAAGGAATTTTCCCCTACTTTCAGTTTGTTCCCTCCCCACTTCTACATATTTGGTCTTAGACTCGTTCATTTTCAACCCAACTTTTTCTGCCTCTTCTAGAAGAACTTATGTCATTAGCACCAGGTATTCTTTATTTTCCACTACTATCGCTATGTTGTGAAAAAAGGCCAGCAGGTGGACCTATAAAATAATTACCGACTGGACATCAATCTGCAAGTCTTTTACTTTATTCAAACTGCTCTCGAGTGCTATATTGAAAGGTTTGGGTGATATACCATCATCTTACCTGAACTCTAACCCAATGTTAAATCTTACAGAGTATTAATCTTCAACTTTCACCTTTCATTTATAACCCATTACACACTCTTTTCCTATCCTTATTATCTTGTCGTAGATTCCACTTAACTGCATGCATTCCTAGATTTTACTACTCCTGTACAAACTCAGATTCCTTGTTGAAATCTACGAAGAGAATGTGTGTGTTCGTTTTGAGCTTCCAGCATTTTGATAGTATTTATCTCAATATACATATTTGATTTGTTGCTGACCTTCTTCTGACAAAACCAGCTTGATATTCTATGATTTCAGGGATGCACGTCTCTAGCCGTGATCTTGGACCATATTTTGTATGTATTGTCTATTGGGGATATGCTTATGTACTTATTGCATTTTATATTATCCCCTTTCTTGGGTAAGGAGATTAAGGAGGCCTCTTTCCAGTATTTTGGCTTGCTTTTTGACTTCCATACTTCAAAAATCAAAGAATGTAATTATTTGATGGTTTCTTTGCCTCATTTTTTCAGATTGGGAATGTCATCTTCGCCTGATTCTTAACAGTTTTTAGGCTGTTGACTGCTCTCTCTATTTCTACTAGTCTGGGCTCTTCAATGAGCGTTCACATATTCTGGCGGGGTAATACTTCTTCCTCTTCTACCTGATCTTAACAGTTGAGTAGTACCTTGAAGTAGCCTTTGCACAAGCTCAGAACATTTTTACTGCTGTAATGTTACCACTATCATCCATGATGCCATATACTCGGCGGAATAACCTTTCTTTAAAAACCTCATTATTTTTTACAATTATCATATATTGTTATTATTCATGTCATTTTCACCTTTCTCCAGCTGATGCCCTATATATTTTATTTTGACTGTTCCTATAACTTTATTGACTAGACAGTAAATATCGCTATTATAAGATTAAAGAGGGAGAAAGTCTATGTCTATGCACCGTACCATTTATTTCCAATATGTTTTGTAATAATTCATTTTGCTTAGCTTAGATAGTGTTTAGGCAAAGATTTCTTTGTCAATTGATTGCATTAGTTTGTGCTCAAATTTTGTGGGGTTTAGTAATGTTTCAAATATTTAATTTATTTTAATTTATTGATTAACATAATTAATTAAGGATTGACATTTTGAGCTTTATATTGTCAAAGGAGGATTATAAAAGTATTGGCAACCGAATGTTAAACGTCGTAGTTTGATATAGTTTTGGCGTGGATTATTCGTGCAAAGAATGGGTCAAAATCCTTGTACACAATATGAGAAAGTTTGTAAAATGATGAGTGATGCTATATTTATATTCTCTCTCTGCATGAATGCAGGTGTATTTTCTTTGAGCTACTTGTATCATATATTCAGCTTTTGGTTGAAGATTCTTATGTTTGTATTGGGAAAAATAAATTTAATACATCGTGGCTTTTAGGGACAGATAATTATACAAAAAATATTCAACTCTTGTACTTATTTTTAAATTTCATAAACTACAAAATGTATATTCGTACATTGACTTGATTTTGAAAGAACGTAATAGTTTATATTTGGCTTAGCATCAAACTAAAAAAAAAGCGTATAGTTTACACACCCCTAATGTAATAATAATGACAATACAACCATGTACGGTCTGTAAAATACTTCCACTTTACTACTATACCGCTCTCATGTTCTGTCGTTGTTTAGCTGTGGTTTCTTCTTCAACTAATTCACACGCTTGGTTTATTAGCTTCAAACTGATTATACATTGCGTGACAAATATCCCTGGGACATTGTTGGATATTGTTGTTAACATGCTATAGCAGATTATATCATAACTAATACGCAACAAATAAATTATATAATAGATTTTAATACTTTCTCGCTATCGTAGAGGTAGAGAAAGTATTGTGATTGTCAAAAAAATCAAACTCAAGATGTTGATGAATCTTGACGTTTCATGACCCCCCGAATCCAAAAAAGTTGTTTTTGACTTTCCGTCTGTCTGTTTGTACCTCCAACTAGAGCTTAAATTATTTTATCTATCGGGATAAAACTTGTAATCTAGGGTTTTCATAGGGTTGCCCAGAGGGATGTTTGGAATTAGATATCTAACCCTAGAAATAAGGGTATTTTACTGAAGGACAAAGAGAGAAAAAGTGTTTTTTCTCAAAATTTGTTCTAACGATTTTGATTAAATTTCATTTATAAACATATATAAATATTCCAAAAATAATGGCTTCTATCAATATTTCGATAAAATGACTTTAAGGGCTCCGGTCTGATGCGCAAATTATATATATATATTTTATAATTCTCCTAAACTATTTGAGATATGAAATTACTTATCGTTACAAATATGTAGGTGTCCTTATAATACAAATATTTTTATGACAAGCATATTTTTATAAACTCAATAACTTTCAAGCTATACGTAAATATAT
>CABFVX010000049.1:182289-270816 GCA_902151425.1 Timema shepardi
ATATATATATATATATATATATATATATATATATATATATTAACTTTTCAAACAAAAAAGGTTAAAGTATTGCGAACGCAAAAGAAAATTTAACCTGTATTGTTGAAGTATGTCGACGTATCAAGACCCCCCCAAACCCTAAAAAGTGGTCTTTGCAATGCCGTCTGTCTGCGTGTATGTTTAAACTTAAAACTAAGAGTAGTTTAAGAAAGGTCGAAAAGAGAAAAAAAAAATCTGTTTTCTCAAAATCTACGCTAACGATTTTGATTAAAATTCGTATCTAGGTGTTGATTAAGATTCTAAATAAAATGGCTACTTTCATTTTACCATGAAAATGAATTTTAGGGTACTTTACAGAAGCAGAAACTTCCGTGTCTCCGAAGTTATTTGGGATACTAAATAACTTATCATTGAAAAATTGTAGGACTATTAAAAATAAAAAACCTTTATATGAAATATATTTTTGTAAAACCAACAGTTTCGGAGATATTGGTAAATATATTAATACAATTTTTTAATCTATAGTTGTAAAGAGATACTACTTAAGTTTTAACGCAATAATTCTCCAATGCCGTAGAGTAATTAAATATAAGTACGTCTCTAAAAGTTTATGTTGTTTTTCCTTAAACCTCTTAGGAGAAATGTTTGTACAACAATAATTTATATCTATTTTAGACTCAATAGTCAATATTTACATTTTTTATTGGTCAAAATTTATAAATGAGGAATTTAATAGCAATGCGATGGCATGAAGATTTGCAACACCTAATAAAATGTTAAAAATTTTAACTGGAAGTTGAAATTTTAATACAAAGTGATGACCCTTGTGGACCCAGCATTGATCTTTTTTTTTATCCGTCCAAACATACAATTGAGAATATTTATTCTTTAAAAACCAAATTATTAAATTTAAAACCGGGACTAAATAAAAGGTTTTACATAAGTATAGTTCAATTTATGCCTGGATTTGCCAGTGTATATTATTTCGTTTCACATATATTACGAGTTACGAGTAAACATCTCCATTTTTAAACAATAGAGCGAGAAAGTCCGTGCGGAGTTCCGCACCGTTTATTTTGTCATCTATCCGTCTGATGTAAATATTTATCTTTGCTTCTCTCCTTCTAAATGAGTTGTTATCCTCTTTTCTCTCCGTCTAATATCAATATCCACCCTTCTCATTTTCCATTAATTATTTTAGAAAATTATTTTCAATCTGGGAAACGTCAGGTTGATTATAATCAATATAAACCTAATACCAAATTTATTAACAAATACAAATAACATCACGTCTCAGTAAGTCGATGGAAATATCTAGAAACAGAGGAAAACTACCGCAATAAAAATAGGGTAATGTGTTAGAGCTCGGGTATGAGCTGAACACTTTCACCTTTATTTAATTTTATTTAATTTTATTTATTTATTTATTTAGCACCATAACTTTACTACCTGTTCGGGATAAACTCTAATGCATTAATTAAGCTAATTTTAGAGATTATGAAGGTCATATTTAGAGGAAGTGCACCTTCATTTGCGTGGAGGAAAAGTGAGAAACCATTTTTGAAGAAAGAAAAAACTCGGTACACCCGACATGGATTCAAACCTCGATCACCCCGTAGTAAGCAGTCTAGTCTAGTCTACTTTGAGAATTAGGCCTTAGACCATGTGGCCACCGAAGTGGGTCAAAGTAATATTGTTTGGCTTAGTAGTAGTAGCTAATAGTAGAGTAAGTGTTAATACTCGTCATTAAAATAGGGTAAATGATAGGAGCACATAAACAAGAAACCTCGTATGATGAACTAACCCCTCTCTTTCTATTTGATACATCACCGTCTAGAGATATTATATATTGATTAGTGGGTCAAGTTTATATGCAACCCGTTTTGCAATAAAGCTCCGAATTCAGCAATTAGGCAAACGTGGTTTAGGATAACTACTCAGCTTTATTCGCCCTGGCCTTGAGAGATCGATCGTTTCGGGTGTGGCTGAAAAAACAACTTCCTTCCCCTCTCCTATCCTGCCTCCCCCCAACAGACACACGTTCTACTTACTACCCGTCCGAGCTATGCGCCTTTATTAATCTATTGGTTTACATAACAATTCAAGCGGATCCTCCAAAGTTGTGCCAGCGCATATGTTTGTTTCGTTAGTGAATCCAGGCTTCGAGAGAGAGAGAGAGAGAGAGAGGACACAATTAAAGGTGTCGTTGTGTAACACCCTTGGTCGCCTGATCTCATCCCATTAGATTCATACCCGTGGGGACACTTTAAAAAAATACCCATGCATGAAGATCCTCCCACCGATATTGACGATCTCGTAACGATCTCGCACGCTTCTTGTACAACTATGGATGTTTGCATGTTGCGGTTTCTACAGGATGCACTTCCGCTTGTCTCGAAATGCAAGGTGACAATAAACAGGGACTGCACCTGTTTGATATCAGAGGAAATGAAGGTACACACGGAAAACGTTTTGTCGTTGCAGTATATTTGTCGCTATCGATCATTTTTTTTAGGGAACCATCGCTTTCGATGGTGCAGCTCACAAGGATGGCGTGCGATACTTCTGTCCTTGCGGTATATTATTGCTGTCGCAGGTTCTTGTGGAAACGCAAGAGTAAACGTATCGTTGCATTTATATAAATCCCCAGAAGTAAATGAGGAGCTAGTTTCAAGCGTTGTTAATTAATTGCAAGCGGTCGATTATGAGTTTGTGATTGTTTTAAAACCTGAAGCAGATGCTGAAATTATAATTATAATTAAAAGAAAAAAAAATTAAATTATAGGTTATTGCTCTTTCTACTAAGTTAAATTTTAGTATAATTATTTTAAGAGTAGTGAATATAATTTAGGAGTACTGTTTAGTATATTTATATTTCAAAGCTCTTAAAATCAATTTATAAGAATTTTAATCAATTAAATTAAGTTAAATTTTAGTATTAATATTTTAATAGTAGTGAATTCAATTTAGGAGTGCTGTTAAACTGCTGAACTTGTGATGTATAAACAGGAGAGACCGTAGATTCTAGAAGAAAAGGAATAGATATTTTAACTGTTTGTGGTTCTATTCCAAACAACGCGTCTTACTACCCGTTTTGTCTCTATGCATACACTAATTACGCTTATGTGCTAGGTACGAAGAAAGTAGAGTTTAAATAAAGCGTGCCAGCATTTTCATGGAGGAAGAGTGAATATCAGTTTAGGTAACCCCCCTCCCTCAGAACAACAGACTGGGATTCGAACCTAAACCTCCTAGACATAGAAAGGGAATGTGCCGCCAAAACAATACGGCCACTGAAACTGGTTATGTAAGTGTTGCGCCTTTCGTTACTTTTTGAAACACACAGTGAGATTTAGTAAGGATAAATAATATTAATTTGTGAATCAATCAACGTACCACGAAGCTATAAATTATAAAAGGTGTTAGATAGAGTTATATTAAACATTATACAAGTTTGAGAATTACATAGCATATTATTAAATAATTCATATATGAAAAATTACAGTAAACACATATTATAAGAGGCTTTGTAAAAAATATATTAAAATTAGGGCATTCCATTTAAGAAAATAAGGATCATGAATCAATGGTAAGAAAATAATTATAAATAAACTTTTATTATTTCCAATATTATTCACTTGATATTTTACGAAATTAAACTAATGATTATAGATATTTACCTAGTAATTAATTGAAACAGAAATTAATGAGAATTATTTATTTCAAGACCCAAATATATGTTCACATGGTCAAAATCGTGCAGGATTAGATTATCGGTGATGGGTAGAATAGGGGTTGAATGTCGGTCGGGCGTACTACGGGTGGTTTTCCGTAAATTGTTTCCCCCTCTCCCTCCAAGCAAATTAGATTATACTTCTTCTAAACACTAACTTCCTCTTTCCTACTCCATTAGCGTAGATTAATATAATGTGTACAACCAGAACGGGTACTTAGATAAAGGGAAATAACTTATTTGGAAAATTAATCATTTAACTAGGTATCCTGGGTTAGGCTACATATTTGTGTCTTATTTTGTTTAACGAATCCCATTTTGAAGAGGAACTGGATGATTTGTAAAAAAAAANTGGCTGATCCTATGTTTGTTTCTCATAAATAATTTATCACTGCTCCCCCTCCCACCCCTTTTACACACTAATTCTAGGGGAATATCCATTAATATATTCACTCATCACTTAAAACTTTATTTTTTGATCAAAATCAAATATATTTACAAGCTCTTCGGTGGCCACATGATCTAAGGTGCTACTCTAATACTAGACTAGACTACCGATGACGGGGAGATCATGGTTTGATCCCATTTTGATGTACTTAGGATTGTTTTATCATAATAGTTTCGCACTCTCTACCCACGAAAATGCAGGTACACTTCATCTAAATCAAACCGTACTCATCTCTGACACATTAGTTTAACTAGCACATAAGCGTATAGCCCGAATGGATAGTAAGATGCATTGCTAGTATATATATATATATATATATTGTTTTATTATCTGGTGATACAAAATAATTTAATTTAAGAAAGGGATAGTAGACTGGTCGTCATTCGCCCAATCACCCGGTTAGGCATCAGGATGTATTGATAAACAAAGATGAAGGAACAGTTATTAAATGTAATGAGCTAAAAGAGATTGAATGATAGAGTTGCAGAAAATGAGTGATAATTGAGAAATAGTGTAATTTGTCCTTCCTCCACAGTCCACCCTAGTAAACGTTTAGTCCCAGCATGAGTGAAGATAGCAAAACATGTGGTTTATTTCGATACCGATCCGAAACTGGAGTGTGAGCGGAAAAAAAAAGTATCGAGTATAAAAAATACTAGTATCGAAAGAAAAATTTCTATATTAGTAGAGTATCGATAATTTTTTCACATCGCTAGACTGGGGTATGTGGTATAATTTACTCTCTTGTTGAATAAGCAACCTTCCAAGGTGATAACACAGGAAAAGAATTTTAGAGCCTGCTATCAAGATAACACAGCAACACTACTCCCCAACACATGTATGTGTAATCATTTTAAAATAATGTGTGTGTATATACACATTCAGAAATTACAAAAACTTTAATCTAACCCTAGATGATTACCTGCTTCGGTGGCCGCATGGTCTAAGGCAACATTATTGTGCTAAACAAACTTTCTATGACGGGGAGACCGGGGTTCTAATATCTGTCGCGTGTACTGAGGGGGGTTTATCCAAAATTATTTTTCACTCTCCCTCCTTACAAATTTGGGTACACTTCCTCTATATTCAACCTTCCTCATCCCTAACTCATGGTCGTGATTACTACTTAAGCGTATAACCTGACTATGTGGTAGGACGTGGTGCTAAAAGAAACTCTAGATTAAGTACTTATCTTTTTAAATATATTATTCTATTAATTAGGGTCTGTATCGCAAACCTCTTTAAAGGTATCGATCTGCAGGCTGATAGTAATTGATCATGTATCTCTGAATAATTTGTTCTGTTGGTTGACTCCGATACTCTTATCTCAGTTTCCTACACACGTCTTGTGTATCAAAGGCTGCTATCACACACGAGGCCACTTTTAGTGAAGCATTGTTTTAAACGAGTACTTTCACACAATATGGCAACTGCTGTGTCCTGCAAAGTTGCCCACTCGCACAAATAGTGGCCGCAATTTGGAGTTGCCGCCACTCGTGTTGGGTGGGGGGGGAGGTGGGGGTAATGGTTTCAAATGCGAGCATTCATACGCTGCCACCAGTTGACGCCACTTTCCATCAATGAGCGTCTGTCAGTTCATTGTCTCAGGAAGTTTTGTTGAAATAGTTGTATGTGTTGTTGCTGGTGTGCTTCGTTTTATGTAAAAGATGAGCAAAAACGCTGAAAATATTAACATTTGCGAGTTTAGTATATGGAAATATACGAGGCTGAAAATAATCCAGTGATTTGGGACAGCACACTCGGAGAATACAGTGATAAAACCCTAAGCAGAAACTCCTGGCATGGCATAATATTGA
Source organism: Timema shepardi (assembly GCA_902151425.1). Lineage (NCBI taxonomy): Eukaryota > Metazoa > Arthropoda > Insecta > Phasmatodea > Timematidae > Timema > Timema shepardi. The sequence continues at coordinate 188,288 of CABFVX010000049.1, forward strand.
GATTGGGTTTGTACCGTGGCTACCAACCATCTTCGCCATCAACCTCCACCAACTAAAATAGCTGTAGCCTATATACACTTACCCCATTTTACTTGGAAATCAGCGCCTGGTATGGATCCTCAATGCAAGTCAACACCGAACACTGTTCATCGTTCAAGTTGATGAGAAAACTAGAAAGAAGACTCGGAATGACATGTGATCTCGTTCGCTAACCCCCGAGTTGAGGACGCTGCGCAGGCGCCAAAGCTTGGGGAAGCAAGCAACAAGTGCTATCACGTGTGTCGCCCAACCCCCTCTTAATCTTCATCTTGACGTTGTAATGATATTGGTTTGGATTAATCTAGGTTATATAAAAAGTCATGGATGAAGGTAAATTGTATTTAAAGTAATATAGGTAGAGTATCCTTTGGAGATTCATCCATGAAGAAACACGCGCTTCTCAGAAACAATATGAAAAGGATTTCACCCCAGAAATATATTTTTATACCATCTTTCTTGTTAAAAGAATAACTGCGTCAATTCTTGTTAAAGGGAACAACTTCATAGTATTTGGCAGAAGACGCCAATTCTCTATACCAATAAGAAGCTAGCCTTCAGAAAACCTGTCGCCAGGACTCTTTCTATTAGTTAGATTTTACACTGTTGATGAGGGGAGAGAAAGGCAAGAGGTATGTTATATATAAACCCTTGTGCGTATGTTGAAGGCATCTCCGGGAGCCAAACATCTACACCGAAATCCCGCTCACGCACAAGTCGATCTAACGCAGTATAATTAATATAAATCACATCAATATCACAAGTGTGCAGTGATATAAAACATTTAATTGAAATATGTACAAGTAATTTACAGGTGTAATTTAAAATAAACCGTGTGTGAAATAACACCCATCAACATTTCTCTTTCTTTAATTATATTAATATACCGATTTGATTAGTGCTCGAACACGGGGCTATAGACAGCTGGTTAAACGGTATCTTTTCCGCACAGTGGTGATAGGCGCTCGATCACGGAGCTTTAGACAACATATACATCATCACAGCATTCATATATCAAGTGATTGATCACATAGTGTTTACAATCGACGCCTAAAGAGAGGCGTGAATAAATACATAGTATTACAACGCTGTCCACAGGCGTCGATGCGTGAACCGTTTCATGACTTCATCGGTCATGGAATATATCCCTACCATTTTCCCTCACTATTCTAAACAAAATATAAGCTGATACCCGGATCGGAACGATCACTCTTTGATGCAATTAGGATTTATGAACGTACAACATGTAAGTGTGCATTATTTTGGAAAGGTTTTTTTATCATCTTTTCTTATTGGAAAACTGAGGAACGACTAAACTCTTTCTTACTATGTAGGGGAGTCAATTTGCTAATGCTTCGGCATATTCATTTATTAATATTGTATTAAATTAATTTTCCTGATAATTAGAATTGTTTTCGGGCATGTTATGGTATTATGTCGTTTAGTGCTGGTTAGGTTATATTATTCGCAAATCAAACTAAGTAATTTAATCTTAATGCGCTATCTTGTGCTGTATTTTGTTTAGCTATATTCTTACAGTTTTAGTGTGTCTATATGAAACTAATATGGTTTAGTATCAAATTTTCAATTTCTACGCGAGTGGGAAATTTGGTAAATGATTTTAATATGTTCAAACTTTATTATGGACTAAATAAATAAGTTAGAAAGATATTGAGCTTTTGGTGTGTAGGCTACCCCCGCCTCAAGGGTTGTTAGATGATATTAATTACTTTACTTGTATATATTGTAGCCAGGAGTACGGCTATGAACAGAAATTTATTAGTTTATATGTATAGGTGTGTAGGCTACCCCGCCTCAAGGGTTGTTAGATGATAATAATTACTTTACTTGTATATATTGTAGCCAGGAGTACGGCTATGAACAGAAATTTATTAGTTGATATGTATAGGTTAAGAGATATGATATGTATATACTTTCTAACAAGCTTAATTTCAGATATTTATAGGTATCTTTAGAATGGCTTAGCCATGTTGATTTGACGATAGGGTGTATTCCAGCTTTCATATAGTTTTGATTATAGTTCGCAATAATTAACTTTGTCTACTTTTTGGTTCTGTTAACATATTACGAATGTTCTTTAATTTAGATAAATGCGTTTAGTACTCTGTGACCTTATAATATTATTATTTACTTAAGTACACTTATTCGCTCTCCGATAAATATTCTTGGATTATTTGCTATTGCACATTTTTCGCAATCAATAAAATTAATATTGTTAACCTTCTGATCATAATCTCTGATAATAAAACGGCCTTCAGGCCATTGTCAATTTTATGTTCTTTGTTATGCATTTAAATAAAGCAAACCCTAACTTCCTTAACTCGAAAAGTTGAATACTTTAATTTACTAATAGTTAACACTCCTAGGTTTGGGTACTTAGGTTTTACATATTTGGGTGTGGGCCAAATAAAGATCCCTAGTGATCTACTTTTCTATTCTTTGTCTTACAACGCATTCTTGATAGGGAAGGGTTGCAGTTGAGTTGAGAAGGTGGCTGTGGCGGCAAGTAGCTTGAAATATTTGTTCAGTGGCCCGTACAGGAAACAGATGGCCGCCCCTAGAGGCCTCTTGTGAAAGAACACTAATAGTCAGAAGGTGAACGACTAAATAACCTCTACTTTGAATTTGGTTGGAAGAACAGCGGGGAAAATTCAAACATATTTATTTGCGACATACATTAATAACATTTTACTTTGTTATTTGCGTTATTCTATGGGTATTTATAATCTCTTTCAAAAGTGATGGCTGCTGTGATGGCTTGATGTATCAATATATTAAAATGGTTTTAATAACTTTAGTAATTAACTTCTACTGTTCTTCCTACCAAACTCAAGACTATAGAATATTTATCTTCCAGTCAACTGTCATCCCGCTCTTTATTTTTATTCAAATCAACAAAAATAAATAATACACGGATCTTTTTTGCAGCACCGGCATAGTCCTAATTATTTGTTTGAAAATTGTGTTTTTACTAAGACATATTCTCAACTATGGTGATTATAAATTAAATCAAAACATCAAATGAACCAGTATTTTATAATACTCAACCTGAATAGTTTAAATTATAAGGTACAGAATAGTTTTCTTCCGTGAGTTAAAAAAAAAAAAAGATTGTTAAGTGAACTATTCTACTCGTAGGGTTTCGTAATTTATAAACAAAAAATAATATTTAGGTAGCTATGACACATAATTATGAGTTTATAATATATTCCTGCACTTCTATGAAATAAATGGTACGGAACACCACAGAGATTCTTTTTCTCTATCTTAAAATAGAGAAATTTACTAAACACTCAAGATTTTTGAAACGAAATGATATACATTGTTGCAGACATACCACACCAAATAGGATACATTCAATGATACACAATGTTAAAGAAACATTGAGAAAAGATGATCATCTCTGTCTGCCAAAGAGCATAAAATTCAACTTCAATTTTCAAAGACCCACATAAAAATATATATATTTCCCAATAGCTCAGAAACTATTGGTTTTAAAAAACATATTTCAAGTAAAAGATTTGTATTTTTAATAGTACTACAACTTTACAAAGAGGAGTTATTTCTCATCTCAAATAGTTGCTGTGGTATGGTCTCAAAATTAGTTAATTATCATTCTGTAAAGTACCCCCAGAGTCCTTTTTATGGGTAAATTTAGAATTCCCACAATTTTTTATAATGGTAAACAGTGCACAGATAAAAAAATCTATTCAAAATCTTTAGAGCATATTTTGAGAAAATCGATATTTCCTCCTTTTGCCCTTCAGTTAATTACCCTTAATTTTAGGGTTAAATATCTAAATCCAAAAACTCCTCGGGGGCGGGGAGGGGACCTCATGAAAACCCTTTATACCAAGCTTTAGCTAGATCAGTAAATTGGTTTCTGCTCTAATCGGAGATGCAGACAGACAGACAGACAGAAGGCATTGCTAAAACTACATTATCGGTTTCAGGGGGTCAACATTTATCAAACATTTTGGATCGATTGTTTTTATGATCACAATAATTATCTCTCCAAGGAGTCGGCAGACAGTAAAGAGTAAGGTTTCTACCTAAGTATGTTAATTAATAATTGTGGAGCTATATAATTAAATTAAATTAAATTAATCATAATAACTTTTAAAATAAAAAAATTATAACGTTTTTTTTCTTTCTGATATCAAGAGAAAATAATGTGAGCGTGGAAAAATCGATCTTGAAATTATGACAAATTTCTACGTTTTATGTGAACACAAATCTCAAAAAGTGGTTTTTACAATTCTGTGTCCCCCCATATCTGTCTGTCTGTCTATCGGTATGTCCCTGGCCACGGATCCATAACGGTTTGATGGATTTTGTTCAGACGTGATATTTAGATACTATAGGACTATACAAAAAAAAATCTTTTTTTTTTTTTTACTCAAGCTCTTTAATTAATAGTAGTTCACTAGTGGCCCATTAGTAATGGGTAATTTTCTTTTGCATTCCAAAATTTCGAAAACGTTTCTAACGATTTTGTTTAAAATCCACGTTTAGAATTTGTTTTAAATGACATATAGCACTGTATAATTAGTTTTTGGAAAAAAAATTCGTTGGGGGGTAGCTAACCGAAGACTGATTTTTTAAAAACCTAAAATATTTCACAAATGGCTGTAACTATTTGGTTCAAAATGTGTTTTTAGTGAGAGTTTAACTAAAAAATAGCACTGTATTCTTGTTCTGATTGTTAAAACTCATTTATTGGTAGTTTACTGATTCATTGTTCAAAAACTTGAAATATTTTACATGTAGCCAAACGATTTGGTGCAAAATGCGTATTTTGGGTGTGTTTGATATGACAAATAAATCTATGTACTTTTTTCAGGGTAAAATTTGGGTATGGGTGTTTACTGATGACTTTTTTTTTAAATTAAAATATTTAAAAAAATGGCTTAAGTGATTTAGTTCAAAATGTGTATAGGGGTATATATTTCATATCAATAATAGTATATTATCTTTATTTATCTAAAATAAATTAATTTAAGCGTAGTTTACTTACTACAATTATAAAAAATTTGAATGTTTTGGAAATTGACCTTGAAGATTGAACTCAAAATGGGAATCTATGAATAGTTGTTCATGATAAATAAGAATACATTTCTATTTTCCCAAATAATTAATAATTTTAGGGTAGCTTACAGTTATTTATTCTTTTTTTAAATTTGAATTTTGTTCAATAAATTTGATCCATGTGTTTTAAAATGTATTTATAAACAGTGGTTTTTTTTTGTGACTAACAAGTCAAACTTATTTAAGGGTAGTTTACTGAAAACTTGTTTATCAAAATGTTCTTTGAAACCATAATACACACTGTGAGAAAGTTTGTACGATTGTGTCGTACCACTTATTTTCTAATTATTTCACCCGCCTCGGTGGCGTAGTTAGCTAATGCACTAGTTTAGTGCTAAGCAAAAGGCCGAGGACGGGGAGATTGAGTTTTGGTTTTTCCTAAATGGTTCTTCACTCTCCCTCCACGCAAATGTGGGTTAACTCCCTCTAAATTCAACCTTCCCAATTCCTAGCCCATTAACGTAATTAGTACTTAAGCGTGTAATCCGAACGGGTAGTAAGACGTGGCACTAAATAGTAATACTAATCTAATTATTTTTTCTCCGGGTCTCCCCGACATATATGATCTGTACTAATTAAGTTAATGTCTTAAGGATAAGTAAGGTCAAATTTTGAGGAAGTGTACCTACATTTGTGTGGAGATAAAGGGAAAAACCATCTAGTAAAAACAACCTCAATAAATCTGACCAGGAACTGAACCCTGATTTCCCTTTCTCCTGCAGTCCAGTTTATTGCGACCATTCGAACACTGTAGGTTTTCTTCTTCTTTTAATCCCAGTGAACCTTCCTCATAAATGTCTAAATAATATGAAATATATTAAAAATAAAGATGTGCTAAATGTTATTCCGGGTCATTCACAGCTTGAAGTCTTGTCCCATTTCGTTTGCTCCCATGGCCATGTTCAGTCTCACATTTTTATTCACATGCATTTATTAATACTGTTGTGGTAATTGAGCTGTTTACCAACACACAGAAAAAAAAATGAGGTGATGATGACCTCACCCAATCTGAAGAATTATAACCGAGAAAGACAAATATTGATACAGCCGATTGGAGAGTCATTATAAGTGGCAGTTTCTTTTCTACGAGAGAATCACTTCTTAATGGACATAAGTCGTAAAAAAAAGTCGTCTTCTTCTTGAGTGTGTTTCTAGCCTGACCATCCCAATTTTTGCAAGGTCATACATACTTCCATCCTTGTCTATCAAATCTTGAGTTATGGAATAGGTAAATCACATACCTACAACTACAGCAAACTAAAGCAGCGTGATATAACTGAAACTATGCAATGTATCGGCGGCAATGAGCCAGACTTATGACATCACGACTGGCGTCGCTGCGTATTCACAACATTCCAACATGGTGCCAGTTAAAACTCCCACATCTCAGAAAATAAACTTTTTTTTAAAATGTTTAATGATATCATACTATGCATCAGGGACTAATTGAGGAATACTTGGAGGGTATTAGACATAATTACCTTATATTTAAAAAAAATTACAGCTGTTGCGAAAATAAAACAGCGCCAGTCACGGAAGGTTAAAATATTATGTATCAATAAAAATATCACTACCTACGATTTTTAAGTCAATATTTAGAGTGTGTTTAATTAGTAGTTTACCTTGCCGTTGTACACACTTGGCTTTTGTCTTTTGTGCCAGATTTACACGTGACATTTTGAAGTCCAAGTTCCATTCCTTGTGTTCAACTAACTGGACTCTGGTCCACTTGTTACAGCCTTGCACAAGCCACTGGTATATTACTCTCCCCTGCATACACTCCGGTTCAACACTAAACCAATCCTTATTACAGTCTACACCCTTGAATATATATATAACACTAAGATCACGTTGCTTTAGTGTGTTGTATTCGTTATTTACGTCACTATTATACATAAAAAAACTAATTGAAGGAAAGAACTTAAGGAAGAAAAGTCTTTTTACAGCAAAAATCTAAGTAGATTTGCAGCAAAACAATTGATCAAGAAAGTAATAGTGAATAACATTTTGTTATAAAATGAAATAATACAGTAATAATGTAGAAGTAGTTAATCAGTATTTTGTAATACAGTGAAATATACAATAATGCCTTTCAATATTTTCTTATAATTCTTATTTCTAATAATAAGCGACTTTTGTAACAGTTTAACATTATTTTAGTTTTCTTTTTTATATATATAAAACTTATAAAAATACAATATCATTCATATATATTTAATAATATTGCTTCAATAATAATATTATGCACTAAAGTACGTGTTTTTAATTATTATTTAGAACATTATAGGATGTTGCAAAAATGCAATGGCATCAGTCATCATATTATTTTTTTAGTGACACTCCCCGAAGGTATTATAATATAACTATATCTATATTTTATATAATTTATTCAATATCATATCCTTGAATTTATTCTGTGATACTTTTATTTGGTAAATTAATATACTTACGCCAATATTTAAATACAAACCACTATCAATTAGAGTTTTTGTGAGCATCCCACACATGGATGTCACAGTATTATAATATTTCAACCTTTGGCCTGTAATGTCAGTTTAAGGACATTTTCACCTAAATTAAATTGATATAAACGCATTTTTTCTATAGTTGTACGACCTAAAATAATCACACGAACAATAATATGTCTTAAAATAATTTAGCCTAAGAAAAAAGATTAACATATTATAAAAGTATCTTTGGAAAGGAAAAACTTTTGTTTCAAATGTATCCATAAGTTTGAAATAAATAACAGTATTTCATGTTATTGGCTTCTAGTTGATCTAATCCTTCACCCCCCTTCATCATCTCCTCCCCTCCCCCTAGCAATTTACTTAAGAGGAAGGGGGAGCAATAAATAAGTTCATTTAAGCCGCAGGGGACTTCAACCTTTTTATGTACAAGGGCCAAAGTTTTTCTCTCTTGCTAGCCTGTGGGCCACAATGCTATAACTATAATATTAGGATTGAATAAATATTAAAATATTCGTATCAGCTCATTCTTATACACTTTTACTCACACTAAGAATTAGGATTTTGTTTGACGTGTGTTTTCTGATGTTTTTTTACTATTTTTGGATTTACCATAGCAGGAGGTAGCACGATTTGTCTTGCTTAGTAAAACTGTCATTTGTGGGTTAAAAAAGTACAGTTGTATTAAAACGCAATATTTTTCTTCATGCAAAAAACAAAAAATCTTTTATAAACTGAAGTAAAATACTTATTTATTATATTAGTTGATCATGTAAAATATGTATCCATATTTGTCTTTTATCCCCCCTTGAAATAATTCTATATTTTTCATGAGCCAGTGGGCCGCTAAAAAGGTTACCATGGGCCGCAGGTCAAATACCCCGATTTAAGGTGTGACGGTATTCTTCTATCGTCATTCCTAACCATTTCACTCTTCATTTCGTTGTACGTTCTTTTGGTGTGTCTCACTATCAGCGGCAGGTGTCCTCAATATTCTTGCTTTATCCTCTTTTGCCATCTTTTATTAGATTTAAGTTTTTATTTGAGTTTATGAGGCAAATGTCCACCATTAATTTTAAACCCAAAAAAATAATAGAGTTATTTTATCTCTAAGGATTCTCACTTTCTAATTTTTCCCTACGACCACATCGCTTAACACAAATAGAGGGAATCTCGGAGAGTTGCGATTGCTTGATGTTGAAGGTCAGCTATAAAACTATAAATTTGACAATTGTGATCAAGTTGACTGAACTAATGGATTTCTGTTTTATTTTGTCCCTGTCTCAGCAACCTCGCTATGAACACCTCCATCTCTAAGCATCTCATTATCTGTGGTGGTGAGATTTGGTGCGTTTAAGTAGTCTAACCTAACCTAACGTAGCCTATCCTAACCCAACCTCGGCGGAAGAAAACCTACAATACCTTGCCAGTCTCAAGCCCGGAAAAAGTGTGAGATGAATTAGTGGTCCATTTTAAAATAAACTCAAGATACCAAATCCCATCAGATTGATGGACCCCCGCCCCCCCTGCCCTCACCCTCACCAAAAAGATGATCGCAATTGCCCCGCAAGCCTTAAGGTGGGTATTCACTTGAGCATTCCTTCTGTTCTTGCGTGGTGTGATTTAAGCTTTAAGGTGGGTTTTAAGGGACAAGTATATCTATAAATAATATAATATATATAATATATAATAATATTAGTATATAAATCAATCTTTAATCATCAAGTTTTATCAGACTAACTTTGTCATAAAATGCTCATTTGAAATAAAATCTATTTTTAGTTGGTTTCTAACCCCTAACAAGAGGCGCGGGGCATTGATTGTTTTAAGAGATGTTTTTTTACGTCAACAGCAAAGGTAAGTGCGTGTATAATGCGTTCTAAACATGGCGGACAATCACTACACAATGGTCAGTACTACAATAAATACAAGTATCTTTGGAAACTAAAACTGTCCATAACAATTTCTATAGCGACTGTCTCATACAGAGGTGTTTTGAGGATGTTCTTAATAATGTGTTTGCAAGAGGTTTAAATGAATTTTACTGAATATTAATATATTTAATACGTTGGGAGGTTAATATACATATAACTATAAGATATTTATCTCCATTACGCCTGAATAGTTTTTAGAAAGATGAGAGGAAAAGTGATTGAAAATACATTAAACTGAACACAAGATGATTCTTTTCGCACATGTGTCAAAAAGAGAATACAATTATAAGCCTATAATGCAAAATACTGTTTACATGATGAAATGAGATATCAAAATTACCTCGTCAAAATGATGTATTATTTAGATGATCCTTGGTAAATTCATATAACATAATTTTATTATAAATTACAACATATGTGCCTATAGAAAGCCTATGACATAGTTGACACCATATCTCACACCACTTTTAACACAAAGCAAAACCCGGATAAGTCGTCCTCATATAATAGTTGTATAAAGTATTACGTATCTAAATAAGGTAGTTAAATGTTATAGATATTTCTCGTTGTAATGTTTTTGATCTCCTACGTTGACGCGTTAGACCGCTACTCCACTAAAGCGGGTTGGGACATATTTACCCACAAAATCTACCCAGGGTGGCAGACAGTCTGTTCTTTGTTCACCCCTCTCTCCCTGTAGTTTCAAACATATTTTAAGTATACAACAAACTTTCTGAGAAAAATAACTACCATCGTTGTACGGTTACAACAAGCGAGTAATCATGTAACTGTAAATATTGTTTTTAATATACTCTCTAATTTTCAAAGATTAAATTAATTTTTATTTATTTCCATCGAATTTACAGTTAATATTTAATATGTCAACCATGCAAAATTTCAATCTATAATAATATTTACAGCACGCAACTGCTCATCTAATATTTCAAACGCGTTTGACGGAAGGTTAATTAGAAATAAACGCTAATTTAAAGTTGCAAGTGGTTCGGCTCACAGCGCCGTCCAGTGAGTTTTGAGCCGAGCCTCGTAACATGCAGTGATGTTCGTGGATCTGCTGCTGAGATCAATCCGACAAACCCATTTACCCGACGTTAACGAGGTTCGGTTCGCTAGTCTGGACTCAGCTTTAGAGCATATATTTTCCAAAATCTCCTGGATACCTACATGACCTTGTATTCAGCCATATCTGAATTCTCCGAATCAGTCGGCCATATACCTCTCAAACTGGTCGGTTCACATTTTTCTAAAAGTTGTCCTAAAATATTTGTAAAGAATAAAATAAAATATTTGATTTAAATCTCCACTAAAACTGAAAATGTAATTCTTCCTTCTGTTGGTCTCCTCGCGATATTTTAAGGACCAGTTGACCTCGTGTTGAGAGGTTGTTTGAAATAGCTATCATCATAAATCAACCTTATCCGGGTAAGTGAAGTGACAAGGCGTAAAATCGGAACACAAATTTTAGTTAAGACCATCATTAAGTAACGTCAATTGTAAACAATTATTGACTTCTTATTAATGGGACGATCATGTTTGTTTATGGCTGTGTATGTATGTGCGTCTCTTAGAGCTTTTGAAATAATATATGTCTATAAAAAGCTGAACACACATTAGCAGCTACCAGAAGTGCTTTTTTTGTTTACCTTCGCTTCCACATTTGAAAGCAAGAAGAGTTCAACACTTTTTTCCATAACTGGATTTATAAAAGTAGTACAAAGATTTTATCTATTCACAAAAAAGCAAGCATGTTTTATTTATGATGTCAGACTAAGAAAATGTATGTATGTATATATGTATGTATGTATGTATGTATGTATGTATGTATGTATGTGTGTATGTATGTATGTATATATGTATGTATGTATGTATGTATGTATGTATGTATGTATGTATGTATGCATTAGTAAATAAAAGATGTTTCTTTGGCAAATGAAAATTACACAGGTAACGTTTGACTAGCTTATTTAACTTTATTATTATTATTATTATTATTATTATTATTATTATTATTATTAGCACCGCGTCTTACTACCCGTTCGGGCTATACGCACTTACGCTAATGTGTAATGGTAGGGTGATTGTGAGATGAAATGGAGGACCTACAGTTTAACGTGGAGTCCGAACCACGGTGGAGGCCTGGCATTCTCCACATTCACAAGATGTCTTATTTAACTAAAGCTTACATTTGCAAACACATGTATTCAGAAAAATTAATTACTTATAAAATTAAAAAGTATTTTGGAAATGAAAAGTGTGGCAGGATACATTTACAGAAAGAATCTGTTTTAGTGGAAATGCTTTATCCTCTCAGGCAGATCTTTGACTCCATTCGTGTAATTGGTTCATCGGTTGAGGCTGACAAGCTGGTAAATCTTTCTGTGATGGTTTCACAAAAGAATTTGCCGGGAAATTCGATTATAATACTCCCTGATGCTTTGATTGTAGAATCTGACTCTCCGAGATGTACAGAACATAGTTATCCCTCGTGAGAGAACGTAGGAAGACCTTAAATAGAGGAAGCCTCCCCATCAGCTTCCGGAAATCACTCAAGATATGTCTGACATTAACAAGGAATAATAAGTTTTCAGCAGCATCTATTTGACGTTGAAAACCGAACAAAAATTGGCTTTAGGATGACAACGAGTAGTGCAACCGCAATCAAATGCAAAACTACTAATATTAGATGAGTCAACCATAGCCCTAAGCCATGCGGCGGAAGCCACCAATCATTTGTTGCAGAATGGGCTTTCATGAATAATCTTTTTTTTCGGAGAAAAGTTTTAGTTCTAGGGGATAGCTTCTGGTAATGTTTAACCTTTCTTCCGCCCGATCACAGGACAGTAAATGTCCAAACACATATTAAATACTCTCAGCTGTGGAAGTAGTTTAAATTCCTCAAGTTAAACAATAATATACAGAAAATATACAGTACTTTTGTTATTGGCTATTGCAATAGGGGATTGAAAACTGAACATCATACGGCTCGAAAGAAAATATCTTTCAAGGGTCAGATTGACACACGCCTCGGTAGTTCATGAAACATTTGTGAGCCCAACTGGTATTTCGAGTGGACATCGGCCTTGGGTACTTATGTACTAAACAGGGCTATGCAACGGGGGAATGTAAATTTCTTACCAAGTAATCACTTGGGTACCTGTAGACCCTGGCATCACCTTTATTTTGAGACGGATGCAGTTTCCAGTTAAACAGGTGTTTTCAGTTACTGTTAAAAGGTCGAACCTTGGTCAGGGTTGAAATATATCTACCCTAACCCGTCTTCAGCCATGGCCAATTATACAGTACGTGGGCTTCCTGTATAAGATTTTACAATATACTAGCTGAATCCCCGTTCTTCCTATGGGATATTGTGTTATTATTTATTTTTGGATGGAACTGATGAATTTTTGTTTGAAGCTTAATGTCGTGGTTCTTAGCGCTACCCGAGAAACACCGCGAGGAGGTGACCATGAATCGTTTCTCATGGGACGTCTTATTTTCGGCAGGCCCCCTTGTCTACTGCCTGGGGCGTTATCAGCTGAATGCGGCTGAACAGGTCTTCCCCCCTTACCCCGTTTCCTCCTACCCACCACCACCATACACAGCTCCGGGCCGGGACCTCTCACTCACACAAACACTACAAACACCACAACATTTAGCAAAATATAAACCAGAGACTTCTGACGTCTCTTGGAGCTGCATATTAAAACTTAATTACATATTTTAATTAATTGACTATATTCATTTTTTTCCACCCCTTAGAAGCATCTATGGGCTTAAAAATAATTGCTATATTTTTTTCCGAAGGCATTATTAGAACAAACTTATCGGATTATTATCCTCTAAACGCTTAAAAAGAGTTCATAAAGCAATATTGTTGATTAGGGTAGCTACCCCCATTCCACCTCTTAATCAAAATACATCGGAACAAACATATTTACTTTTCCTAATTAGCTCATAAGGACCACCTGCGCCAAATTACTGCCCTCTAGCTTCGTGGGAAGTGTGAGAATTAGTAATGAGTGAGTGAGTCAGTCATGGCTTTCGCTTATATATATATATATATATTGAGATTCAAAAAGTTTTTTATTAATATTGTTTACTTTCACTTTATAAACTTTTGGTAATAGCTGACAGAAATATACTGTTTTACAAACAAAGCCTAACATTCCTTGCACCTAAAATTGGAGGCTAGGTTTTGTTATATTGGCTAAAATTATAACCAAGCTTCCGTAGACAGTTCTAAAAACTAGTCTGTATATAAATATATACACACATAACTAAATAAATATATAAAAACAAGTATAATATATTCATAGCAGGTTGACAAAAATTTCTGGAATACAATATTTTAGTGAAATATTATTATATATAGCTATCCTGAAACAAATCTTTATTATATAATAATTAATACAGGTGGCCCATATTAACCGGCATGAGGGTGTCCATAATTGAGGGGTCGGGGAAAAAACATGATAACTCTAATTGATTTATATGGGAAATTTTCACTATTTAAACGTCTATAAAATCATGAAATCTAGCTAGAAATAATAAGTAAAATATTCATGAATATTAGTTATCTTTAAAGTCTTTACTGACCATAAAAACATCTTTTAGTTCAAGTAATATGCAACCAGAAATCATTGATAACATATTTGGTCGTCAAATGAGGGTTATCGTGTTTTTGTCCCAACCCCCTCAATTTTGAAAAAGGTTGAATAATAATTTATGGTGGTATCAAAATTCACCTATTTCCACAACTTGTATAAATAAATGAGGTGTAGCAATATTATAAAAATTAAAACGTAAAAAAATTGAAAGTGATCTTTAAAAAGATGATACATGATAGGCAAAATTTTGAAAAATATTGATTTCAACAAATTTTGACTAGATTCAACAAACTCCTTTTGAATATTAGCGACATATTTTGAATTGTATTTTTTTTCTGGCTTTATTAATTTTGCCTAAATTGCATAGACCTACAGTTTTGAAAGAAATAACAATAATTTCATATTTAATTTAAAGAGGATTAATAATAAATAGTACGAAGCATCGCATAGATTTTTCCCTCCTTTATCAAAAATATGCTCATAACTATTAATGTAAAAAATGAAATCAATTATTATAGAAGCATAATAAGAAAAAAGAACATCGTATTTCACAGGAGTATGTATGTAAATTTACAAAAACAGATTTTATTTGTTCTGTATGTTTTCAGCTCTCCATTTCTCAAAACTCAATTAAAAATAAATATTTATCTATAGCTAGGAATATAAAAATTAAAAGTTGTTTATTTTAGGAGTCATGCATAACACTTTGCAATAATAACTTATTTCATATCTAAAATAATTGCATGGATACGATCACAATTGGAAATTTCCTCTTAAATATAAAGTACCTTCAAAGTTATTTTTATGGAAAAATTAAAGACACTATTTTGTTCGTAATGTGAAAAAATACCCAGATACAATTTCTAATCAAAATCGTTAGAGCATATATTAATTTTATGGTTAGATAAATGAATCTAAAAAATTCCTTTGGGGACCCTTATGAAAGCCCTATATATCAAGTTTTAGTTTGATCAGAAAAATTGTTCCCAGCTCTATGTCCAGTAACAGATTGACCGAATTGCGAAAACTTCTTTTTAGGGTTCAGAGAATCAAAAAATATCTAAGTGCATCAAAGCTTCGAACTAATTTTTTTTTCGATCACAATGCTTACTTTCTTCGAGGATTAGCAAAAAAGTATAAAAGTACTTTCTGGGTAGTACGTAGTAATTAATTACTAATAACCCAGTCCTGCTGTTTGTGTCACTCAGGTTTAGACTTAAAATTTTAATTAAAAAAATGTTTTATATAAAAACTAAAATAGTTGTGAAAAAATAAAAAAAGCTATTGATTTAGATCAAACTTGTTTTAACCCTTTATTATTATTATTATTATTATTATTATTATTATTATTATTACATTTTAGGCATGTTTATGACAAGTTAATTATAATTTCAATTTCCATTTTCTTTATTATAGTGCTGGCCAACGGTCGTAAGACCTATGACAAGCCAGCACTGAAAAGTACATAAGCACGTACAATAACATGATAAAATAAAATAAGCAATCATAGCTAAATAATTATATATACTGATTAATAGTTACGAAAAAAAATTAAATATTAAAAATTAAAAATAAATAAATAGCAATAATAAGAAATAGCTAAAAAGTAGTAAACGCATTAGTAGAATATTTAAAAAGCGGTAGCATTAATCAAAAAATAAAGCCGAATAATGTAAATCTAAATATTTGAGTCAGAACCTCTACAGACTAGATTAGTGATTAGGGAGTTCTTTGAATAACTCTCTTGAGTTGATAAGCGCATGTAATGTTAAGTTTATATTTTATTTGTAAAAAAGTATCTTACTATCGTAAGAGTGTATGAAGTGAGATCGAACTAAATTTATTACACTTTTATTAAATTAATTATAAAATGTTATATGAAAAGGCCACTCACGGCCTAAAACTGGCTTGACCAGATGTATATTAACCATGTCCTGGGTTTGACCTTGTAGCTAATTATCATTCATTGAGAACACCAGTTTAACTGGAAACCTTCTCCGTCTAAAAATTAAAAGATCGCCACGGTCTGCAAGCGATAAATCGATTGTTGGCGACAAACATTTAGTCCTTTGAGATAAACCTGTTATAATTGCCGCTTGGATTATATTTTTTTGATCAATATTTTTATTGCTAGACAGTTCCATTACATAGACCCCGTTTAGTATTCAAGTACACAAGTAGTATTATTAAACGACCTATTTTCAAGTTTAACTTATGTGGTAATATTCTTTACAGCGTAAAACCGTTTGAAATCTCTAACGGAAAGATGCTTTTTTTTCCGCTCATACTTTTAGTCGACTGAGTTGACACTAATGTA
Organism: Timema shepardi; assembly: GCA_902151425.1. Lineage (NCBI taxonomy): Eukaryota > Metazoa > Arthropoda > Insecta > Phasmatodea > Timematidae > Timema > Timema shepardi. Next base: position 204,777 of record CABFVX010000049.1, read on the forward strand.
ACAATGAACCTCTCCATTCAAAATAATAATACTCCCTCGCTTATTTGTACATCTTCTTCCCCCAGCGGACACAGAATGAGCATTTAAAATATCAGTTGGGCTTAGCCTATTTTCAAATATCTCGTCAGTTACTGAGCTGTGGGTTAACATTTCCTCTGAAGTTCAATGATATTTTAATTTAAGATTTATTTTTCATTTTACATTACTCAATTGTTTAAATTGATGATTTTAAACGCCTTCGCCAGCTAAGAATATCTGTCTAGACCAGGAGTCGGCAACCTTATCTGGGCAAAGAGCCACATTTTTGCTGTTTGGAAAATTTGTGACACCCAAAGAGTCACTCATACATTTTACTTATATGATTGATAAGTGTTATTAAAACATGCATTCTCTATAGAATAAATCACATATATATATAAGCTTAATCATACACCAACAGCTTTCATTAGAACTTTTACACTAGGTATGTATAGTACTTGATTTTAATTTTAGCTGTAGCTTTGGATTTTTGTTACACAACCAAACAAATTAATGTGAAATCTAACCCGGCATTTCGTTACATAACTGAGTGATACCTGGTGAGTAGCTAGTAATTTTTAGTTTCAGGCAAGATTCAAGACTCTCTTTGTGAAGGTTGCTCCTTAGTTTACTTTTGATCAAGTTCGTATTGTAGAATGTTTGATCACAATAAATGGTCAAAATTCACAGTGCGTGTATTTTAAACAGGCAATAAAACTTTTCCAGGCTGTTCCAAGTGTCAAATATCACTCTATCCCACCGTTGTAATTTTGATAATTCAGACCATTTATATTGGGCAGATAACAGCCATTCTCGTCCTTCGAGACTTCCCAGAGCTGCACCGAGAGTCTTAAATTTGTTACTCTACAACTCTTTTGATTTGAGATACAATAACTGGAGCTCAAAATCAACTTGGTTTACATTATTAGTAAATGCTGAAAAGTGGAGAATATTTATTTCTGATTCCAATGGCTTTATTAAAAACGACAGATTAGCTTTATAGTCTATGAACTCCTCAAATCATTTTTTGATTTAGTCACTCATTTGTTTGACTGCATCTATTAAAAATTCGTAATCAATGGCAAAATCTGAGTGTTCTTGATATTTTTTCAGCTACGTGAAGTGAGTGAAGTTTTTCCTTTGCAAGAGCATGTGTAACAAAATAAATAGCTTCTTCTATAAGAGAAAATGCTATGTTTTCTTGCTCTTGTAGCTTCACATTGAGTTTGTTCACGTGTGGATGAATCTACCTTAAAATAAAATCTCTGAAGCAAAAGATCATCAGACAAGTCGGTATAATGCAGGACTTTATAGTTTGAAAACGTTTTTATTTCAGTAAAGCAGAATGAATATTAATCTTGAAAGTCAACGTACTTTATTATGAAGAAGAAGGTAAGAATCTTGACAATCTACTTCACGAAATAATTATTGGAATTGCCGATGGTTAAGTCCTTCAGTCATTATATTGTGGTTGGTGGAATAGATAGAACCAGTTGCGTGGATTTTTTCTGTTTACCAAAATGTGTATTTTTGTTTAAAAATGAATATTTGTTGAACCTTGTAGAGAAGAGCCGCCAAAATGTGTCAAAGAGCCGCATACGGCCCGAGGACCGCAGGTTTCCGAGCCCTGGTCTAGACGATTGCTGTCCTATGAGCATGCGGAAGAATTGGTTAAAAATTACCTAAATTCATCCCCGATATTAAAATGTCTCTCCCATTGGGAAATTATTATTATATACAGTTTATTCTGCAACAAGTGTTTGAATGCATCTATTGCTTGACTTGGGGCCATGATTGACTCATTTAACATTATCAGTTTGAACTTTGATAACGGTTGTATTATTCAGTGCCATTCTAATACAAGTTTCTGTTTTGCGTTCAAAGTCAAATACATGCTGAATACTTTTCTTCCTTGTTCATTTCAAACATATGAATCTTATATAATTTCCGTAAGATGATGAGAAGGTTTCCTCTAGTTAACGTTTTCACCCTTTCTGCTTATGTATGTTTTGTATATCTCTGGGAACCAAATTTTTGCAATCAAAACATCAGGGAGTTTTATTATTGCGTTTACTGAAAAAATTCTCTGTGATGATATCAAATAAAATTTCTTACAGCTTCTTAGGCTCGGCCTATGCACCATTAATATGGTATTATCATTAAAACAGCTTTATTTTTTCAACATATCCCTCCACACTCTTTGAATTTAAAAATTATTCTATCTATAAAAGTCATTAATTTATCTGGCAGGTGATCTGGTGGTTTAGGTATAAGGTGTCAGACTTCTGTGTTGGAGGTCTGTGGTTCAATCCTAGGTCCTGGCACAGATCTATCTGATTGCCAAACCCTTCTTTCACCTCTAACAAGACGTGTACTAATCACAACTTGTGAATGTGGGGAATGCCAGGCCTCCACCGTGGTTCGGATCCCACGTTAAAATGTAGGTCCTCCATTTCATCTCACAATCACCCTACCATTACACATTAGCGTAAGTGCGTATAACCCGAACGGGTAGTAAGACGCGGTGCTAATAGTAATAATAATTTATGCAGAATTTTCTTGAGTGGTGGAGCAATTCACTCGCTGTATGTTGACCCATGATGCATTGCAACGCTATCTTAGAGCAACCGTTTAACAACTTATTTTATTTTCTAGTGGATACACATATACTTTTTATCATCTTCCTCGTGGATATTTTCAGAATTATAATTCTATGTCGTGGGACAATCCAGTATTTCGCTACACACGCTTTACATTAAAGGGTTATTTCAAATCTCCTCACAACAGCCAACAAAGATGTATGCTTGCTTCTGGCTGTAGAGAGCATGCGTTGTCAAATGCGCATGCACACTGATTTGAGATGGTTGTATCTGAGATTTGATTGGTTCTCCTGCACCAAACATCTCAGGCAGAGCGGATGAAGTAGTTGAACTTTAGCGTTAGCCGTTTAGCCGTTAATTCATCACTATGAAAGGGTAAAGCCACATTTCACGACAGATAAATTTTTCTTCCACGCCGGGAACCGAACCCAGGACCCTTGGGTCAGTAGACAGACACATTACCAACTGAGCTAAGTTGTCGGATACAACGTAACATTGAATTTTATCAAAAATTAAAATCAAATTGTTATGATAGTATTTCTGACGAACGAGTTAACGCAGAATTTAACGGAATATACTATAAATTAGTTTATGCTTTTCTTTCACTCTACCACGGCCTTTTCACTAAACTCTGGAACGATGGCTTACACCCTTCAAGATAACAAGTATTTGATTTATGTATTTTCTGAAGCGCTCTAAGGGGTATTTTGATTAGGTATTGGCCCTGAAAGGGGTACGTGACAGATGAAAGTTTTGGAGACACTGGTCTAGAGGAACTCGCGGTGAAATAGGCCTGAGGGAAATCTACACACAAACATATAAACTAGGAATTCCTCGTTCCTTAATGAGCAGAGAGAATAACTTGATAAACTCTTCAAAGCAGCCGATCAGACTCCAACCAAACACGTCTTATACAGACTTGAGAGCCGATACTAGATTTTTAAAATTAAGATATAACTTTTCACTGCATCAAATGAGCCATATTGGTGGTTGCATGCTCTACACGTCATTCTCGTGTTATACACTGGATTTCCACAGAAGGGTATATCAAAGTTCTAATCTCCATCTGGTGTATTGGGGGTGTTTATCACTACATTGTTTCGCACTCTATTTCCACGCAAAATCGGGTACATATCCTCTAAGCCCCTACCTCCCTCATTCATATTCAATTAGCGTAAATCACGTATATGTGCACCAGAACGGTTAGTAAAGTGAATTTAAAAAAAAATACGAGTGCATCAAATAAAAATGTATTATTCAGTCATACATTTTATTATAATCTATAAGTTAATGTAATCTGTGTTAAATTTAGCTTAAGAAGTTTTCTAAATCATACAGTTGTCTGAATTATTAAGTGGTCTAGTGCTCCTCGTACCTCTCTACACCCCTCTACACCCCATGGTCTAGTACTCCTCGTTCCTCTCTACACCCCTCTACACCCTGTGGTCTAGTACTCCTCGTTCCTCTCTACACCCCTCTACACCCCGTGGTCTAGTACTCCTCGTTCCTCTCTACACCCCGTGGTCTAGTACTCCATCGTTCCTCTCTACACCCCTCTACACCCCATGGTCTAGTACTCCTCGTACCTCTCTACACCCCTCTACACCCCGTGGTCTAGTACTCCTCGTACCTCTCTACACCCCTCTACACCCCGTGGTCTAGTACTCCTCGTTCCTCTCTACACCCCTCTACACCCCATGGTCTAGTACTCCTCGTTCCTCTCTACACCCCGTGGTTTAGTACTCCTCGTTCCTCTCTACACCCCTCTACACCCCATGGACTAGTACTCCTCGTTCCTCTCTACACCCCTCTACACCCCGTGGTCTAGTACTCCTCGTTCCTCTCTACACCCCTCTACACCCCGTGGTCTAGTACTCCTCGTTCTTCTCTACACCCCTCTACACCCCGTGGTCTAGTACTCCTCGTTCCTCTCTACACCCCACAAAAACCAGTTACTCACGAAAGGTGAACTCTAATACATTTCTACGTCACTAAAGACACGACTGAGTGCTTTGATCATTATCCTCTCCCTTTCCCTTTCCACACCCAAACTGGCCTCTGATCTTAATCCATACAAATAACATAAGGAAATTATATAGGTATAGCTTGATTCTATTAAGAATAGATATTTTTAGCGCCTTTTAAAAATACAAACAAATATTTTTACTGTCAGCATTGGTAACATTTCACTAGAATTTTGGGATAGATATTGATAATATCTACTAAAATTGCCAGATGCAAATAATATGACCTGACGTATGAATATGTGAAAGTAGATCTAGTAGTTTGATCTAGCTCTCAGATAAATGTATAACCGTAATAAAATGTACTTGTAAGTGAAGATCAAAATCTACTTTATAGCTACACCAGGCCCATATAATGAAAAACTGGAAGTGGCGGGGTGCGGTGAAGGAGGGGGATCCAAAGTATCTCTTATAGTTACGTTTAACACCATAATGTTAACGGGTAGTTTAGAGGAAGTGAACCCATATTCGCGTGGAGAAAAGATGGGAAAGCCACATTTGTGATATTTGGAAAAGCACTCCCCGATGGCACCCAGTTGATTACCAAGACACATCATTTCTCGTCATAAATTATCTAGTTCAGTTGTCGACCAACTGGCTGCCCACGAGCCAAATACGGCCCGCGTTAACTGAAAATGTGGCAATCACAATATCCTGGAGAAAAATTAAAGGTAAACCTTGGGGGAATATGCAAATAGCTGATGATTCAAATAAAAACAATATCTAAAAGGTATATTATTGAATTTTACTATGAATTTATTTGAATAATAAATATAGATATTTATAATAATAAGGTGTTTTGTGAAAGTATGTGCGTGTATATTTCATAATACATTTTTGGGAAATAAATATCTTTATTTTTTCGAGTACATTTTTGAAATATTCTACCAAACAAAACAAAACAATTATTACATAAGTAATCTTCATCATCACCATTATCAACAATTGTTTCCAGCCTGTGGCTGGATCAGTTTAGTAAAATGCCTCAATCTTCCTCGCGCTTTCCACCATCCTCCCTACATTCATTTCTTCCATTCTTCTCCTCTTACTTACACACTTTCCGTTATCTGCTTCTCCCATCTGTTTCTTGGCCTCTCTTGCAGTATTTTTCCTACATATTTCCATAATTTTCTTTGGCACCCTCTCCTTTTCCATCCTCTTTACATACCCATACGATCTCAGTCTTGTTTCCTCTACCATCTCATGTGCTCCGCATACCCGCACTTATACCCGGATAACTTAATTCCTAATCCTATTTCTCCCTGTGACATCTAACATGCTCCTCACAAACTTCATTCCCATGGCCTCCACTTTCCTAGTCTCTCTCACATTCATTGTCCGTATTTCTGTTGCAAACTATGCCCCGTACATTTCCTCACACTTCATACATTTATATTTAATTATTAAAAGTAATTGTTTATTAAGTGTTGTAGCTCATAATGTAATCTAATATTCAGATTTGACCCTTGGAGAGTTTTTTTTTGCAAGTGGATGTAAACTAATGTAATTCCAGAGCCGTTTTTTGATAGGTCTTACCGTTTAGCCACAAGAGACCTCCAAAGAAAGCTCCTCACCAACTTTAAAGTTGCTCCACCATTTTGATTTTTTTTCGGGGGCTAAAAATTAAAATGTTTAACTTTTTGAAATTTTCTCGTCGGTTACAAGCTAAAGGCTATAAGTTTGCCCAATTTCAAGTTTCTAGCTCATCTGAGAGTGGATAAACATTAATGTCAGTGAGTGAGTCAGCCATGTATATTTATAATAGTATAATTTGTGAACAGATTAGTCAAGTTATCTAATCAGTGAGTGTGTATGATATGATATTTCTAGAAAGTTCTTTTTTTTCAGCACCGCGTCTAACTATTCGTTCGGGCTACACGCCTATGTATTAATTACACTAATGGGTTAGGGATTATGGAGGCTTAATTGAGAGTAAATACACCCCCATTTACGTGGAGAGATAGTGGAAAACCATATAGGAAACACCACCCTCAGTGCACCCGACCGGGATGGAACGCCGATCCACCCGTCTTAGGAAGTCAAGTCCAACACGATATTAGCGAGTTAGACCACGCGGGTAGCCCACTTTCGATCACCACCATTGATTGAAATTCACTCAAATTTGCTAAAATATGTTTTATATGATTTATTAATTAACAAGTTATCAAAAACTGCCAATAATACCTTTCTAAGGAAAACTGTTTAGTTTCCCTTTACATTATTATTCAATTGGACTAAGAATATAAATACAGTAATTATTGTAATATTTTTATTCCCAACATTGTGGCAACATGAGTTTCAACTTTTCAAATAACGGGCTTCCTATGAGAATCATACTGTAGGTGCTGGGGATATGTATATAGTATTTGGTGTGATGTTTTAAGTAAAGTTATTTTGAAAGGCGATTATTATTTCAGACTAGACTAAAGTGGTTAATTTGACACATGTGACATTTTTATCAATCCGACACCTTAGCTCAGTCGGTAGTATATCTGTCTACTGAGTTAGGGGTCCCGGGTTCGGTTCCTGGCATGGCCTAAAAACTTGTCATATGTGAAATTCGGGTTTACCCTTTCAAAATGATGTGTTAACGGCCTGGGATTGGACATTGCGCCTGTTCTAATATTAATTTATATGTTATAAGTCATATGAAGCTACGATAGGCCTAACAAGCCAGTAGTGGAAAATATATGGCTTGAATAAAAAGACTGACCTTGACTACAGGCTGGCAACAGTAATGTATGTAAAGTAAATCCTTTTTATCAGGTACTTATTGGTGCGATAGAGTTCTGAAATTGGTTTCTTGTGTACCCTGAAAGGTGGTTTAGCTTGCTGGTTTGGACAATAACCCTTGAGCTACGCCATAGCGTAGTCCGACAAGGTACCCTTCAGGATAAACGAAGTGTATGTACCCCTTAACAGTAACCAACGGAAAAATCTAAACGGCTTGGAAACAAAAAATATTAGCCATACAATGTTATTGTGATTTTAATTTGAGTAAAGGTATAAACTATATCATAAACTCATATCATTTTACTTCATTCAACTGAGTTTAGATAAAGATTAACATAAATATTGGGGCAAATGTAATTTTTGAAAGAAAAACACTTGTTATTGATTATCTGTTTTAAGTTCACCTTTAAATTTTGCTAAGTAAAAAGGAATTACTATATTGTACAGTAAAAATACGAAAAGAGGGAACACATTAGTTTTTTTTAATATTCTTGAAAACATTATAATTATTACTGTTGGAAAACTAATTTTCATCAATATCAAAGTGTAATGATAGCATAAACATTAACGTGGAAAATAAAGAATGTTATTTTTTCGGAAAGATATATATTTTTAAGGAAATAAATACAATTGTATATAAGCAGTGGCATGCCTAGATATTTCTATTAGAGAGTAGGGGGTATTATAATTTTACCAAGCTTACCCACCTTTATCTTAATTTACACCAATAAGCCTATTTTAAGTTAGTATTATCTTATTAAATATATCCTCACTTATTACATATAATATAAATAATTCTTAAATACCTTAGACAACAATCAATGGATTGTTAAATGAAACATTTTATTTGCAAATAACTAATAAGAAAGTTAGTATTTTATATTTCACTAAAATTTTTGATAAAGGTTGAAATTTACTAAACATAATACAAATATAGTTACGAGCTATATAACATACAATAAGGTTTTCACATACCCAAAGAGCGTTAATTAGTGGTATATGTTTTTTTGAACTTTACAATCACTAGATTGACGTCCACAAGTGTAACTAGTGACAGGAGTCCCGCCAAAGTATTTATTATTATTATTATTATTATTATTAGCACCGCGTCTTACTACCCGTTTGGGTTATACGCACTTACGCTAATGTGTAATGTTAGGGTGATTGTGGGATGAAATGAAGGACCTACAGTTTAACGTGGAATCCGAACCACGGTGGAGGCCTGGCATTCCCCACATTCACAAGATGTCTTGTCAGAGGGGAAGGAAGGGTTTGGTAAACAGATAAATCTTTGCCGGGACCGAGGATTGAACCCCGGCCGCCAGCATAGAAGTCTGACACCTTACCCCTAGACCGCCAGGTCAAAGTATTTAGTAGCTTCCTTAGATTGAGTAAATACGTTTTACACTGATCTGAAAAGAATTCATCCTCTCTGCACATCCTTGATCAGCAAGTATTCCTCAATACACATAATTATTATTTACTTTTTAGAAATCGTATTTCTATCTGTAATTAGCCTACTTAGAAAAAAGACAAAATGATTAATGAAAGTGAAATATCAAGTGTGTTAACTTTCGGCTTTATATTTATTAACACTTTCTGCTTTGTTTTCAATAAACCACTTTCTGCTTTATCTTCCTTTTAAGCTGTTTCTAGGTAAAAATGGCTACTCACAAAAAATTATTAAAAACAACCACATTTATAAGTAACATTAGGGTGGCACTGCTCACCTATCCCTATAGGCAAGTGTTTAAAATAAAATGTTTTGAAATTATCTTATTTTGAATATGATTTTAATATTAATGACTACACATACTTTCAAACGAAAACATTGATAACAATGAATATGTATAGTAAAAATAAAAATATGTTAATTTAATACTAACATCTAGTATTTCACAAGATAAATAAAATTCCTGAAGTTGATTTTGATCTTAAATCTTTATATACATAGGTAAAAGTGATAGTCACCAATATTATAAATTTGAAGGACAGTTATCACGAAATACCAATTTGTCAATAATATTTATATTTAATTTGATGGGGAATAACATTTTTAAAATGATCAAGATGAAATCAATACCAATCCTCTAACACCCACTTATTTACTATTCGTTGGATACACAGCAGTAAACATTTATTTCCAAATTCTTTTCTATTATTCTTATATTTTTAGTATTTTTTCAAGGCGTCTTACTAGCCACCAGGATGTTTGCAATTAATTATCACAATTAGGTTAGGATGATTCAGGTAGAATTCTGAAGAAATGTTACAGAATTTGCTTCTTATCACATAACTTTACCTATGAATATATGAAAGTATATCTAATAACTTTTCTAGCTGTCATCCTAGAAAAATAATTGTGGTATAAATTGGTCACTAATAATTGAGCAACAGTAGCTATATTTTTTATATTGTTGTTTTTACTTGTGTGTGAGTGTGTCTGTGTGGAAGGGGGGGGGGGCAATATTTTTCATATTCGAGATTATAATTCTATTGTTAAATTGAGAATGTTTTTATTTCATACATCATAAGACATTAAGTTTGTGAGAGGTGTTTGTACTCTTGACTCTGACCTAGAAGACCGTAAATAAAATCCCTACAGGGTGCAGTTAACATATTTATCCTACTAATCGTTTTCCAAACTTTACTTAAGGGAATGGTAAGACATTTCCAAAACATTAACCTTCTTCTTCATACACTCCGTGCGTAGTTATTTTTTTTATCATTAGACCTACATTTAACATTAAGTCTGCTAACGAATTAATTTAACCGATAGGGAAGAGGAAGGTAGTTTAGAGGGAAAGTATCCACATTAACATGAAAGAGGATTAAAAAAAACACATTGATAATCAATTACATATAGTGAAAAACCATCCCAAGTGCACCCGATCAAGATTCTAACCTCGACTTTATGGTGTTGTTTCTGTTAACGATATTTCTATTATTATTATTGTTAGTATTATTATTATTACCGCGTCTTACTACCCGTTTGGGTTGTACGCACTTACGCTAATGTGTAATGGTAGGATGATTGTGAGATGAAATGGAGGACCTGCAGTTTAACGTGGAATCCGAACCACGGTGGAGGCCTGGTATTCCCCACATTCACAAGATGGCTTATCCGAGGTGAAGGGAGGGTTTGGTAATCAGATAAATCTGTGCCGGTACCGAGGATTGAACCCCGGCCGCAAGCACAGAAGTCTGACACCTTACCCCTAGACCACCAGTTCACCTTCTATTATTCATTGTCCACAATAAATCTGAAAAATTATTGCTTTATTAACGTTTGTTTTTCTTTTAGAACGTCTTGGGGTTTGAAAACACATTTATTATGTTTCATTTATCATGTTACTTAGCGACAGTTATGTTTATACTGTATAACATATAAATAACATAGTTGTCTAGCTTATTTAATTAATCGTGAGTACATCCCAAATGGGTAGTAAGACGTGGTGCTAATAACAATAATAATAATTTAAATACTTCTACATGTATACAAACGTTAGAATTAATATATTCTACCTGTTTTAAAAAAGCACCCTGTCCAACACAGTAGTTTTAGTACGCATGCCATACTTGAATCAAATATTTTAACACTCAGCCAAACATAGAGGCCAAACTAGGATCTAGCCAATACTCTGAGAACCGATTTCAAACAATGCGGGGAATGAGCTTGTTTGATAAATGAAAAGAAGATGGTGTTTATCTAGGCCAGTTAATACCAACATTTTTTGTTTGGAGAAACCCTTGAAATATTTCGAAAAATCTCAAGGCTGACATATAATAGATTCGACAGGGTTAAATTAAATAAAGATACGTAAAAAATGGGCTAGTAGTAAATAATAATTAAATCATACTTTTGAATAAAATATTATATAAGTATTTAGTGCCTATTAATATTTAGCTTACTAATATTATTGTTAATAAACAAAAATTGCAAACATTTTCAGTTTACATCTGGCTTACTGGTTATAAACAAACTTTGTGTATATTTTTTGCAATAGTTTTGTGTTATTATAATGTTTTTTTAGACTCGTTAATGAGAAAATAATTTAAATGTTATTGTTTTATTATTAATTCACAAATGAAAATAATACAAGTTTCAATAGAATAACAATGATTCCTACTATCACTTAATCTAATGTGAAACCTGGGCTTGCTTTTTTGAACACAACTTAATTCGAGGTCGAATATTTGATAGGCACACACAAAGTTCTTCTTCCAAATACAACAATATATTCCTCTGTTTGATTTTTTAAATTCATTAAACACGAAAATGTTTGCTCACACAAGTACGATGTTGAGAATTGTAGCAATATGTTTATAGTTTTCTGGGAGATGGCAAGAAACTCTGTTTACACTGATATCCAAAACATATTTAATGACAGTTTATTACATTTAATTTTTAGTGTGTGAGCATACTTCAAATCAGTCAATTGTTCTTCTTCCTGCAGGCTGAGTAAATTTTCTGAACCGCTTGGAGAATCTGTGAAAGGGTTCCTGATCCACTCATACTCTTCCGATGACAAAGAAGGGAAGTACTTGGCAAGATTTTCAGCCAGAGATTCCATATGGCCGGAAATCAGGGGCATAATGATTTCACGGTGGATGTCAGTTGTAATGCTTCAAAATTACCATTAGATAGATGTTTTTTTTCAAACACAAATTTTATTTTTGAATGCTACAAGTTTGTCTGTACACGTCAAAATATTTGCCTTAGGACCTTGCATGTTGGCGTTAAACTTATTTAGGTGTTCATAAATATCTGCCAGGTATGCTTGTTTCAGGAGCTATGATTCGTCCTCAAAATAGTTTGAAAAATAACTTTTATTATTATATCTTAAGAAAATCTGGAGCTGCTCTCGTAGTTCGAATATGTGTGTCAACACTTTTCCCCTTGAAAACCATTTAACTTCGGTGTGTACAAGAAGTCACGTGACGTGCGTGGTCTTTACTCATGTTTTCACAAATTTTTGTAAACATGCGAGACTTCAGAGGAAAGTTAACTATGTTAACAGCTGTATCAAGAACATGTTTAAAATCTTCTCTAATCTTTTTAGAAACCAGAACTTCTCTATGAAGAATAATGTCGTTATAATGTCTGGATTATTTTCTTTGACAAGAGTAACACATCCCTTTATTGAGCCAATCATTGAGAGGGCGCCGTCTGTGAATATTCCAATACAACGATCCCATTGTAACGAGCTAATCGACTCAGCCCAATACTACCCATTATTATAGCAAATTAACTCTGCTAAAAAAAGGAATATAATTATGGTTTACTAATAATATATATCTATGCTAGACCATTGATATATAATTCTCCATTTGTTACATACCTCATCTTGGATACTTCGGGGAGCATTGGACGGGCTCGCCACCCTCATGGTTCTACCTACACTGAACTTGACTCTCTGAAACTATCAAATCAACTGATTTATGGGTGACTTCACTGGCCCAAGCTATAGGGATGGTTCTCCCCTTGTTCTTTCTTTCCCATGATGCTCTTCGAACAGCCGCTATAACACTCCACGGCTCGCCGGGAAGAGTAGCTCGCTCATTTATTTATTTATCCCATGGTTCTACGCGTGTACGGACATCGTGACTCTTCGACGTCTATTTAACAAGCCAGCGCCTCTGGACTTCACGGTGTGGCCGCGAGACCGACAAGACCGTCGGAAGATGTAGGGTACTTATTCGATTATCTCTCTCCGAGAAGAATAGGCGGCCAAGTCACCTGATAGCTAGTTTAGGATGTATTTGTGTTTAGCCGAGAGGGATTTCTACTCTCGCCTAGCATGATTTAGGTTATTTTTAAGGATTGGATGGCCATTTAGTGAATATTTGTTTTCTGCGTGGTCCTTAAGAGCAGCATTCCAAGGTGGGAATGTTCCCACACACCAGCCCGCTAGATCATGTTTAGTCAGCGGTGCGTTTAGAAGGGGTAGGGGCTCTTCAGTCAGTTCGAGGCTAAGCAGTCGTAACCAATTTAAGAGTTTTTGTATGTTGATAACATGTTATACATTTGGTTCTCAAACAGTGGAAGTATCTGGCCGTCAGACACGGCACGTGTTTGATAGTATTTATATGTTGATAATATGCACCACATTTGGTTCTCAACCAGTGGAAGTTCTGCCCGTCAGACACGGCACGTATTTGATAGTGTAGCGTGTCAATCAGGTTGATTGATCACCTACAACGGAAAAATCTAACTATTTATCTATATTCGTGTAATTGGGTGCCACGTTGGGGCTATATGGTGATATTAAAAGATAAACTACCTCAAAGTTGTACTCTAATACAAAACGGCGTATTGGCCTACATTCAAAAACACGTGGATTTGTAAAAAATTAATTTACATTTTTATAATTGCGGTTCTAGATATCACAAAACAAGACTAATCTTATTAAAGTTATGAAGATTAGATTATTATTATGAAGAATAATATTTGTGAATATGGGCCCTAATTATTTAAAAGAAAACTACCCAAAACTTACAACTAACCACGTGGCTGTTAAAATAATTTAAATAATATACTTCTATATCATGTCTTCTCGTAAAACAAACTGTGAAAATCAAATAACTAAATTAATACTGATACATTATGATACAGAATATATGTGTATAAAACTCACCCAAGGACAGATGCCGTCAGATCTCATTTACTCATTTCACAAAACAGAATTTCTATAATGGCTGCTCCACGTGGTTCAACTTCGGCTCACGCAGTTGAGAAGAAAAGGACCAAAGTGAAAGACGCACTGTGCCACGGCGCAGCTCGACCATGCGCCTCTGGTGGTCGACTGAAGAAGCTCATTTTTTTTCTAAAACCCCCTTCTCTTTGCCCTATCTTTCGTTCTCCCTTATTTTACCTCTGCTTCGTGATTCATTCTCCGTTATTCCTTTTCATGTTCATATCTGATTTGTCGCTATATAAGAGTAAGCGCCTTGAGCACTTTTATGCACAACACCTTGTATCAGCTCAGGAACTAGGACGAAGCGCTGCCGGCGAGGAAAACACCAAGAAGGACCATGGAGTTTGTGGCGACGGATTCACCGCCCTAGCATCGACGGCGCTGAATCAATCGTCGGGATCAACGAGCTGGACACCAGGACAACTTAACCAGGGTATCAGTATCCAGCCGGGGTCGTTTAGCCACAAGCATGAAGTAGGAAGATACTTTATTTTGTTTAATATATTGTAAATAGTTATTTGGAAGTCTTTTTAATTTTGCAAGAGAAATGTTTCTCTTTATTAGATTTGTTTCATCTTCAGAACTAGCTAACGCTAGTAGTATTTCACCTGTCTGTCTGATTGACAAGTCAAATGTTAAGGACTCTTAAAGTCAATTGCTGAGTGCATTATTATTTTTGTTCTATTTTGTTAGACCAAGTAGCTTATTCAAAAACTAGCTAACTTCGTTATGCTAGAAGTACCTTGGCTATATTTCGCCTTTCAGTCCGATGGACATGTAAAATTTAAATGACTCATAAAGTCAAATGCTGAGTGCATTATTGTATTTTTGGACACGGTCCTAACGTCCGTGCCTCTCACTTGGAAAATGTGAATTTTAGTGTGGTAAATGTACACTAAATCACAAGTTCCTATAAATCTTTAAAAGGTAATATAGTTCATGACACCCTAAACGTCATGTGCATCAGTACTTTGTTATTGATGGTTATCGCCAGGAAGTCTGTTTCTTTCTTCTGCCTTACGCAGTGCAGTTGTAAATCATAGAGGTTTGACTAAGCAGTCAATGTTCATTATAGGTATTAGTTTGGGTGCGCAACCCGTGGAAAGTGACTGTTTGTCATAGTTGGGCCCGCGCAAATTATATTTTGTTTTACCCAGTAAATAAGTTCTCAAATTTGGTGATTGTTCAAAATTAGGTTGATGTACTATTGAATGCATGGTAGTACCGTATAGGGAAAATGTCCTGCCTTAGTACTTTAATGACTTCTGGCCCTTAGCCATCATCCAGCTGGATCCACCAGCCTACTATCCAACTGTATTAGTAACACTAAACCTTGTCGAGTGAGACTGTGTAAATGTTATACTGTAAACTTGTTCTATATTTGCTTTAACTAATTCTTATATTACTCTCCTTTTAGAAATTCCACTGCCTCTTGACTGGTCACTGTGTTGCCCAGGTCACTGCCAGTAATCAAGTAATCACTCAAGGATATTTAACTTGAGAAGAGAATTAATACGCTATCATTTTCTGCCTATTGTAAAACTTGTAAAATGTAACCATTTTCTATGTCTACTAAATAAATCTATTGTGAAATTGAAATGTTAAGTTTTCTAATTTAGTAGTATCTAGTCATATGGTACAATAGTATTTATATGTTGATAATATGCACCACATTTGGTTCTCAAACAGTGGAAGTATCCGCCCGTCAGACACGGCACGTGTTTGATAGTATTTATATGTTGATAATATGCACCACATTTGGTTCTCAACCAGTGGAAGTTCTGCCCGTCAGACACGGCACGTGTTTGATAGTATTTATATGTTGATAATATGCACCACA
Organism: Timema shepardi; assembly: GCA_902151425.1. Classification (NCBI taxonomy): domain Eukaryota; kingdom Metazoa; phylum Arthropoda; class Insecta; order Phasmatodea; family Timematidae; genus Timema; species Timema shepardi. The sequence goes on from CABFVX010000049.1 coordinate 220,690, forward strand.
TTTGGTTCTCAACCAGTGGAAGTTCTGCCCGTCAGACACGGCACGTGTTTGATAGTATTTATATGTTGATAATATGCACCACATTTGGTTCTCAACCAGTGGAAGTTCTGCCCGTCAGACACGGCACGTGTTTGATAGTATTTATATGTTGATAATATGCACCACATTTGGTTCTCAACCAGTGGAAGTTCTGCCCGTCAGACACGGCACGTGTTTGATAGTATTTATATGTTGATAATATGCACCACATTTGGTTCTCAACCAGTGGAAGTTCTGCCCGTCAGACACGGCACGTGTTTGATAGTATTTATATGTTGATAATATGCACCACATTTGGTTCTCAACCAGTGGAAGTTCTGCCCGTCAGACACGGCACGTGTTTGATAGTATTTATATGTTGATAATATGCACCACATTTGGTTCTCAACCAGTGGAAGTTCTGCCCGTCAGACACGGCACGTGTTTGATAGTATTTATATGTTGATAATATGCACCACATTTGGTTCTCAACCAGTGGAAGTTCTGCCCGTCAGACACGGCACGTGTTTGATAGTATTTATATGTTGATAATATGCACCACATTTGGTTCTCAACCAGTGGAAGTATCCGTCCGTCAGGCACGGCACGTGTTTGATAGTATTTATATGTTGATAATATGCACCACATTTGGTTCTCAACCAGTGGAAGTTTCTGCTCGTCAGGCACGACTCAAGTCTAATAGTTGATTTGTATTAAGATTAAGTACCACCCTTTGGTGCTCAACCCCTGGGTCAGTATTCCTGTCTGGCTTAGGCTCATTGGCCCTGCAGCGGCACCCAGCATCCTGGCCGAGAACACTGAGTCGGAACTTACCCTATGCTAAGCAATAATTTTACAAGGAGGGCTAGACTCGGCCTTCTTATGTGCAGACGCATCACGCCACTGTCTTATCAACTGATTATATCAGATTATATGTCTTCCAATTGCCCTAATGGCAATCTTAACCCGTCATACTTGTGGATTGTGTGTCGGAATATTGGACTGTGATCTGTAGGTGTTGAATGCGTATACTTTGCTTTGTTCCCATTAAACTGATTTGTTATTTTAAATTTAGTTGTTTATTTTTTGCAAATATCCTGTCTTGTCTATTTACCTTGTATAAGATACGGCCGTTTCTGTATGAGACTAGAGCAGTCGTGTCACCATGATAAATCCAGCTACTCTTAATAAGAAGACGTGCTTATAACTCGAACGGTGCTAATAATAATAATAAGAGTAATATATAATAAAACGTCAGTTTGCATACATCTTGCCCACGGCAGTTAGTAGTAGTTAGAAAGCTTCAAACATTTTAATTAAACACCATCATATTAAAAAGATATTAAGTGTCACTAAACAACAAATGAAATAACAAATCGTCGTGTTCGCCTATTGAGAAGAACAAATATTACTATCAAATGAAATGATCACAGACAATTGACACGAGTAAGAAAACAAACATAGCAGTGTGGGCCGCACACGTCAGCCGTCTTTATGAAAAGGCACCCTCAAACTCTCTTTCATTTCTTAAATAACTATCAAGTAAATATTTAACCAAGCCAAACTTTCAAAATGCTTCTTTGTTTTATTTATGTGTCACGTTGAAACCTTAATATTTTAATTTGTTTATTAATTATTTTTTTAAAGTGGCAAGCTGTACTATTTTTTCGCGAGCCTTTACAAATTCTCGCGGAACCCCGGACAAAGGCTTGAGGAACCCTGGTTGGGAATCACTGCTCTAGGAAATGGAAAGGTTTGTAATGTTGTAAAGAATAAGAGGATTTTAAAAGAAACTTTTTCTTGCAATCTACAAATTTTTAGGGGAAAACCTATGTTCGTTCTCAGCAATACTTTAAATAAACATGAAATGTTTGTGGTGAAGTGAATGTAAACTATCTACAAAGTGAGCTGGAAGCCTGATATACCTACAGTCAGGGTATTTTATTCAGTAAAATTCCACAGTCCAACTTCAACAGAAGAAACTTATGTTCCACAAAAATGTATTGGCGAATCATTAGAATATTACTACATATTTCTGGTGAAATCACATTAATCTATTGTTCACCTAAATTTATCACAGCCACTCACCCCCAGAAACTATTATAATCTCTCAGAAAATACTTCTACTAAATTTATTATAATTCATTATTACTCTCCAGACAAACAATAATTTATTTAAAGAGCTTAACTTCCTACATGAATTTGGTAAATAATTTTATCCTACGCAAACAATTTATCTATCGACTATTATGGCATAAGAGTAGTAAATTGTAATTTTATTTAGATATTACAAGACAATTCATATATTTTATTATGTTTATTAATTCCCCTATATTATATAATTATATATGAGATATATCTCGTAGGCATATTATGTAATATATAATACAGATAAGTAGTCATATTATGTGCATTTTAAAATGTATTCCTCTTAATAATCTTAGTGATGTACAGTACTTACCCGAACGTTCTCAGGTAAGACTGTATGATGAGACCTAAATTTAAAAATAGCACAATATTGGAAAGTCACAAATGTTAGTATGAGTGCGTTATTTATTTATAGTGTGTAACCAGGAGTTGGAAAACTTAGAGAAGTTCAAGTACCTGGGAAGTCTACTGACAAAGGATGCTTACTGGACTAAGGAAATTAGGTCGAGGATCGCCATGGCTAAGGAAGCTTTCAACAAGAAGAGGTTACTGCTGACCAGAAAGTTGGGTTTGGAACTGAGGAAGAAACTGATGAAGAGCTACATTTGGAGCATCACACTGTTTGGAGCAGAAACTTGGACTCTTAGGAAGATGGAAAAGAAATACTTGAAGAGCTTTGAAATATGGTGCTGAAGAAAACTTGAGAAGATCAGGTGGACAGACAGGGTGACAAATTAAGAAGTCCTAAGAAGAATGTGTGAGAAGAGATCCAGTTTGGGCGTGATTCTTTGGCTCAAAGCAAACTGGATCGGACACATCCTTAGGAGAAACTGTCTTCTGCACGACGTCATAGAAGGAAAGGTTGTGGGAAAGAAGAGCTTAGGAAGTAGGAAGATTCAAATATTAGATGACTTGAAGGAAATAAGAAAGTTCTGGGAGTTGAAGGAGGAGGCATAGGACAGGGTGCATTGGAGGTCTAAGTTTCACTGACAAAAGGAATGGAACTGTCGTAAGACAGAGCGCCTAATTTTAATTGTTTAATATACGATTAAAAATTCTACATTATTCGTCATAACATTATCTATTTCTACTATTGTCATATTTTATAAAAACCCTTTTACTAGTTATTATTAGAACTTGGCCATCACTAGCAATCGACAACAGTATCACGGGTGATAACAGCAATCTCACAGGTGACAACAGCAGTCTCACAGGGAACAACAGTCTCATGGGGGATAGCAGTATAACAGGTGACAACAGAAGTCTCACAGGGAACAACAGTCTCACGGGGGATAGCAGTATAACAGGTGACAACAAGAAGTCTCACAGGGGGTAACAGCAGACTCAAAAGGGACAACATCAGTCTTACAGGAAACAACAGTCACGTAACAATTGTCTTGCTCCTAAGTTGGGGAAGGGTCGTCCATATTGGCAAAAACATTGGATGGCAAAACCCCATGTTGAAACCACACCCAGTGCCTCCAACTGAGATTCGAACTCTGACCTCCTATCATCAGACAATATGAGACTGACGCCTCAATCCACATGCCTACCGGAAACGGTCATGACAATGTTGAGTGTTGAGAGTAAACATTTATCGTACTAAAGGTATTCACTCAGGAAGTGGTTGCAAGGCCGCGTGTGCTTGGTTACAATATATGAGAGTGATGGATGATCTTTACGTGTGCTACGTGAGTGTCCGGTTATGTGATGTTTAATTGCACCGGTGTGCTCTTATTTGAATTCTAACACACTCATACATACGATAAGCCCATTTCCGGTAAATGAAAATATGATAATACGAATGAACCTATTTTAACAAACGAACACTAATTTTAAAGGTCATAGTTTCAGTAGGTCAGTAAAGATAGAGTCTTCCAATAAGAACTCGATTTTCTTAACGACATTTTAGCTGTCTCGTGTGTGCGTAGTGGCTCATCTTTACTATCCTTCTTTCTTTACACCGCCATGGAAACCATGATTTGTGTATGAATGTATATTGGTAGATAAAATACTTATCTGATTTTAAACAAAATAACAGCTACTTTCTTACTTGAGTGGTTTGGTACAATGGATAGAGAGAGAGCTGGGAGAAGGGTAGTTTTAAATTATGGTTAGCACCGCGTCTTACTACCCGTTCGGGCTATACGCACTTACGCTAATGTGAAATGGTAGTATGATTGTGATATGAAATGGAGGACCTACGGCTTAACGTGGGATCCAAACCACGGTGGAGGCCTGGCATTCCACACATTCACAAGTTGTGATTAATAAACGTCTCGTCGGAGGTGAAGGAAGGGTTTGGCAACCAGATAAATCTGTGCCGGGACCAAGGATTGAACCCTGGACCCCCAACACAGAAGTCTGACACCTTACCCCTAGACCACCAGGTCCCCGTCATTTTAAAGCTCTCATCTTGGCGTGAAGGGTGGGGAAAATATAATGTTTTGATTCAAATTAAACATTGAAAGCTCAAAATAAAGGGAAAGTTGATAGCCTTTGACGAGTGAACCCTTTAACTAGAAAGTCGAATAAAAGCTCATTCTATATAAATGTTGCTAGTAAAACGTTTTAAATAGATTTTAGCGCGATAATCTGTTGCATCGCTGCAACGATAAACATAATATTATTTTAAATATTTTATTAGAACCCAACCAATATCTTCCATTATAAGTTTGATTACATTCGGTGACCTGGTGGTCTAAAGGTAAGGGGTCAGACTTCTATGCTGGCGGCCAGGGTTCAATCCTCGGCCCCGGCAAAGATTTATCTGATTACCAAACCCATCCTTCACCTCTGACAATACATCTTGTGAATGTGAGGAATGCCAGGCCTCCACCGTGGTTCGGATTCCACGTTAAACTGTAGGTCCTTCATTTCATCTCACAATCACCCTACCATTACACATTAGCGTAAGTGCGTATAACCCGAACGGGTAGTAAGACGCGGTGCTAATAATAATAATTGATTACATTCAGCTAGGAAACACTGTACGACCTTCCAATTAATGCCGTATCCACATCGGTGGTCCCATGGAAAAAAGACTTGAGTAAATCCAGCCGGGATTTGAGTCCCGACCTACCCATCCTTATAAGAAACTAAGCGTACGGCCAGACTGGAGCGAGGGCGCGCGCTTGAGGCGGAATAGTCTAGTTTAAAGACGCTAGGCAATATTATTGTATGTTGGTCCATTGCGTGTTAGGAAAATTTCTCAATTTTACATGATAATTGACTTTTTTTATTATTATTGATAGTTTGAGCACGCTTGCTACTAACGGCCTAATTTAATTGGTATAAAGAGGGACATACACACGCCGATATGTTAATACTTCAATATTATAGGTGACCTGGCGGTCTAGGGGTAAGGTGTCAGACTTCTGTGCTGGTGGCCGGGTTTCAATCCTCGGTCCCGGCACAGATTTATCTGATTACCAAACCCTTCCTTCACCTCTGACAAGACATCTTGTGAATGTGGGGAATGCCAGGCCTCCACCGTGGTTCGGATCCCACGTTAAACTGTAGGTCCTCCATTTCATCTCACAATCACCCTACCATTACACATTAGCGTAAGTGCGTATAACCCGAACGGGTAGTAAGACGCGGTGCTAATAATAATAATAATAATAATAATAATAATTCAATATTATAATCAAAGTATGCCTTTAAAAATATGAATCACCACTCTTACTTTTTTATATATAAACATGCAATAATTTTTGTAAGAATTTTCGAGGAGCAGAGATACATGAAAAGTGTATTTGACAGAGAGACATTTTCACGAATAAACTAGGGGTCTTTTAAGCACCCGCTCGCTTGCCGGTTTGGCCACGCAGTCGCTCAGTCACTCAATCGCTCGCGCGCTTGTCTGTCTGGCCGAGCCCTACCGTATTTGTTATTCAAGTGCTATCGATATGGGTGGCTTAAAATTAGCTAAGCTTTATCTAACTGTAGTAGTTGGAATTTCATTTCCCATATGAGAAAGTATTGTAACTGTGAACTCTTTTTTTTTACCTCGATATTAGAATGACTTTTTAACGACGTTGCCTCTTTTGAGATTTTAAAGCTATTTTGCGAAGCGGGTTGCATCTTAACTTGATACACCTAAGCAGTTTAAGCAGTATCACACTTAGACGCCAAACTACAAAATAGAAAGGGAAGAAAATGAGAAGTTCCCCTAAGAGAGCTCTTGTCTATTTGCTAATAACACTCCCCCTCTTCCTCTGACGAGCTTACACAGTCACTCTAATAATTGCGCCTTGAAAACATTGACTTGCTTTTTAATTTTACCTTTTCCTCGTTTCCTATTCTAGATAGACATATGCTACCATGGCTTTTTTTTTTAGGCAGGAAGATTCCTAAAGGATATTTTGGTAACCAAGCCAAATAGCTTTAGTGTAGAAGATTTATAAAAAAAAATGCGTTTACAAAAACCAAATTAGATTAAAATAATAATTCAATAAAAATGTAGGACTATTTTTAGAATTATTTAAGAATTTTTAGTTTCGGTTTCAACGTTATATCTTTAAAACGTACATTCACTAACATGGGAAATCCTATTTTAACTGGCCGTGACGTCACAGGTAGGTAACATCCTTAAATTGGATGTTCTCCCAAAGCCATAAAAGTGGATTTTATAATTCTGTCTGTCGGTACAACTTTGGTTCCTCCCTGGTCCTAGATCCAAAAGGTTCTTATGAATGTTTTTAACATTTTAAAAAATTGTTCGAATTATCACGTTTAAAATGTATGACTAGGAAGTGTTTTACAAGTCAAATAAATATGTAGGTCTCTGCTTGTTTTTCGGGGAAAATCGTTTAAGGATGGCTTACAAATGAGATATTTTTTGAAAATTTAAATATTTTCGGTGGTGGCTTTTACGATTTGGGCTAGAATAGAAATCCTGGGATTTTGACCAGACAAATAACACCGTATAATTTACTTATGTTTTGGTATAAAATTCGTTTAAAATGATTAATTTAAAATAAAAAGATTTTTTAAATATTATAATTGAATATTTTGTTTAAAATTAGTATCTGGGGAACAATTTACATGATAAATTATATATATTTTTTAATATATTTTTTTATAATATTTATTTGGCTCTCCAGTTTGGATGATTGTATGTGTTTTCTCAGGTTGAGTGAAAAACATCAAGTTATGAATCGTAGGACACAACAAAATACTAGGCTAATCCAATCTAACCCAACCTGACCTAAACAAGCCTAACCTAATATAAGCAAACATATTTGTGGGTCATAATTCATATCTATATGCAGGTCTATTATCTGTTATAGTCCTTCGGGTTAGTGACCATATCCCAACTAAGCTGTGACGATAATCCTTCCAATTGATGCCCATATTCCAACTAAACTATGACCATAATCCTCCTAGTCGATGCCCATATTCCAATTAAACTATAACGATAATCCTCCTAATCGATGACCATATCCCAACTAAGCTACGATGATAATCCTCCTAGTCGATGACCATATCCCAACTAATCTATTACCATAATCCTTCTAATCGATGCCCATATCCCAACTAAGCTATGACGATAATCCTTCTATTCGATGCCCTTATCCCAATTGAGCTACGACGATAATCCTCCTAGTCGACGACCATATCCCAACTAAGCTATGATCATAATCCTTCTAATCGATTACCATATCCCAACTAAGTTACGACGATAATCCTCCTAGTCGATGACCATATCCCAACTAAGCTTTGATGATAATCCTCCTAGTCGATGACCATATCCCAACTAAGCTATGATCATAATCCTTCTAATCGATGACCATATCCCAACTAAGTTACGACGATAATCCTCCTAGTCGATGACCATATCCCAACTAAGTTATGACGATAATCCTCCTAGTCGATGACCACATCCCAACTAAGCTTTGACGATAATCCTCCTAGTCGATGACCATATCCCAACTAAGCTATGACCATAATCCTTCTAATCGATGACCATATCCCAACTAAGCTACGATGATAATCCTCCTAGTCGATGCCCATATCCCAACTAAGCTATAACGATAATCCTCCTAGTCGATGACCATATCCCAACTAAGCTTTGACGATAATCCTCCTAGTCGATGCCCATATCCCAACTAAGCTATAACGATAATCCTTCTAATCGATGACCATATCCCAACTAAGCTATAACGATAATCCTCCTGGTCAGTGTTCGTGGCCCAAATAATCTATGAACTTTAGGGACAACGGGTCCCGTGGCTCAACTGTTATGCAACGATGAAGACTAAAAAGACAAACAAGTGTTTTTCTTAGGAAGATCTACTAAAGAGTAGCTCAATGAAAGCTTGTTTTATAAGTTTTGTTCTAAACTATAATAAATACACTACAGTATTTGAGAACGTTTATTATTATTATTATAACCGCGTCTTACTACCCGTTCGGGTTATACGCACTTACGCTAATGTGTAATGGTAGGGTGATTGTGAGATGAAATGGAGGACCTACCGTTTAACGTGGAATCCGAACCACGATGGAGGCCTGGCATTCCTCACATTCACAAGATGTCTTGTCAGAGGTGAAGGAAGGGTTTGGTAATCATTGAGAACGTTAGTACGATTGTTTCGCGCTATTTAATTTCCAAGCTTTTAGTAAATTTACCTTGTATATGCCTTAAGAATAACCTTTTTAAAGTTTAATAAAAAAGTTATTAGATCTATTTTTATACATTCGCACGCACTCAATGCTTTCTGCCATACCCAAGTTTGACAGAGGGTGTTGGTTTTGACAATTATTTATCAAATGTGTTGGGTCACCTTTTATCAATATTAAATACGATTTGTTAACTTTTTATTTCTTCTTAGATATTGTTCCTACATCGACTCGACTAAGCTATTAATTTTTACCTTGATAGGAGGGTGGGTATGTGGGGAGAATTGGGGAGGAAATGACAGGCATATTCTTCTTGTTGCATACTATTATAATATATCATAAACTAGTTCAAGGTCATGTTTTGCGCACATCTGACGTCAATAAAAACAAGTTGGGAATTTTGTGGTCTGGCCTATGCTCAAGGTTAAAACTAAATAATAATTAGCAAACAAATGCGGTTTTTAGATACCATATTGAAATAGAGAATTGGTGAAAAATAAAAGGTTAGGTTTCAAATATGCATCTATATTACCTCAGCCAATGGAATTCACGCACACTCCTCGTTAAAAGTAGTAACCGTTCATTTTAAAATAACCCTTTACACACCTCTTATTAAGATTTTATCTGAAGCTAATTGACGTGGAGTATGGTCGACTATTTCCGTCCTTATGAACAAGCACCGTGAGTGCTATTTTCCACCATAACAATAAGGCTAAATAAAACATAATGGTTCACTCATTTTTACACACGATGGATTTATTTCAAGGTTACAACTGATCTTAAATTAGATTTTGTTACATTAAGTCGCAGTTTGTGAAACTTAAAATATGATATTTGAAAAAGTGGCTAAATAATCAATATCGTTCTTCAAGGCCGTAGAGGGGGGGATTTGTGGGTTCTAACCCCCCACGAAATTTTATGAACAAAATATATATGGCTTTATTTATGATTCAAATAATATTAAAATTAAGATACAAATACAAATTAGGGGGCTGTGTTACCATAAAAAGTACTTCAGAAATTTTCTAGAAGTGTTAAATATTTAGAAATTTTCCTAGCCTTCGATATTTTGGGGGTTATTTTACCATAAAAACAACACTTCACAGAGCTTAAAAAAGTGTTAAGTATTTTAAAATTTCCAAGCCTTCGGCAGTTAGGGGGTTATTTTCACCATGAAAAGAAGCCCCTTCAGAGAGCGTCTAGAACTGTTTAGCATTTAGAATTATTTCTATCTTCCACCAATATGGGGATGTGCCCACCAACAACCCCTCCCCCTTTCCCCCCTGAAATTATTGTCTGGTTACGGCCTTTACTTTCTTAAATTCTATTGAGTATTAGTGGAATACTGAAAGCAATAGTTAGTATGGAATTTTTACACTATTTATAACAATAAAATGATTAATTTTTTGTCTGTGATGAGCGTTGCTAAATATCTATCACACGCAGAGGTTTGAAAATTAAAAATTAATAGCCCCTGTGTACGAATATTTGCACCCCAAAGTAAATATTTTAAAATTTTGATTTTAATTTTTTTTAATTAATTCATTTATTAGTTTATTTACTTAACACCGTGTCTTACTACCCATTCGGTTTCTAAGCTTAATTACTAATTAACTGAATTTGCGTGGAGAGAGAGAGAGTGAAAAAAGATTTAGAGAAAAGTTCGCCCACGCGAGATTCGAACTTTGATCTCCCCGTTTTTTGCAGTCTAGCTCAACACCAAACTTGCGAGTTAACTAACTACGCCACTAAGGTGGGTAATCTAAATTAATTAAAAGATATATTAACGCCGCGGGTTAGATTTACTACATATTACATTTCAAACAGTTGTGCACCTGGATGCCGGAATTTAACTTTTTTATTACTTTTTTCCTTACTATCTTTGCACTTTATACAACTTTTCAACCTTTTTACCATTTTTACCATAAAATCTTTCTCTCGAGCAAAGTCGGTTACTTTAACCCTAATATAAAATAACTGAGAGTATGTTTTCGTTGACTTGTTTGCACTTATACATATGATTTGGTTGTTGTTGAACTGTGTCAAAATATAATATTCTGAATTATTCATTGACAATATTAAACGACCAGAAAGACAATTTGATACAAAAATAATCTCACATTTTTCTACTTAATAGTCTTACCAAACTTCCTAAGAAACTTAATTTTCCCAAACAAAGCATACACAGAGCCACTCATGTAATCTATAAACAATTAGGTAAGGATTGTAATTAAACATACGCAATCGATAGCTTATACATGATTATATATTGAAATGTACAGGATTACTTTAGTACTTGTATGCTAATATTATTTAATTACTATGAGTTACGTTTATGATAAACAAGTTAATTTGATTAAGTCATGCAAAGTTTTTTTTGTCAATATCACCTCTAGAATATATATATATATATTAAACTACTATATAGCCAGATGGCTGACTCACTCACTGACATTAATGTTTACCCACTTCCAGATGAGCTAGGAACTTGAAATTTGGCCAACTTATAGCTTTTAGCCCCTGTAACTGACGGGAAAATTCCAAAAAGGTTAAAAAAAAACAGAAAAAAAATCAAAATGGTGGATCAACTTTAAAGTATTTGGGGGTCTCTTGTGGCTAAACGGTAATACCTATTAAAAACGGCTCTGGTATTACATTAGCTTACATCCACATCCTAAGAAGCTTAAATTTTGCAGTCAGCCCCTACCCCAAAAGGATACAAGAATACTTGGTAACTGAATCGCCAAACTGGAAGGCGGATTCCAAAAGACCAAAGTCGAAAATATCTAGAAATTCAGAAGACATAGGAAACAAAAATTTCTCAGGCAGGTATCCTCTAGCCCAAATCTATATATTTTATTTCTTATTGTGTGTCCTTTGACAGCCTCCATAATTCTATAGAAGACCCAGAAAGATGATACCAACGGTACAGAACCTAACGAAGCAAAAAAAAAATTCAACTTTTTTTTATTCTCTGCTTAAAATTTGTTTTCTTCCCCTCATAAGTTAAAAGAATGGAATGAGGGATTGGCGTTTTTAGTCTATACTATAAAATTATAATTTGCATCCTAGTTAGTCAAATTTAGTTCGCCTATTACTGGCAAACTTATATACTGTTAGTTAGTAATTAGTTTGTATTAAATACGATAAGAGAGTGGTTGATTAGTCTAATGTTGAACAACATATTGATTGACTTCCACATTCCTTGTCCTGGTTGAGTGCATATTCACAATACAAGATAGACATAAAGCACTTGTTATGAAGGCAGTGTAAAATAAAATGTAAGTATAACATACTGGAAGAGTAGCACTTGAAATAATTACAGCGGAACCTGACGAATTCGAACTTCCGTAATTCGAAATCATCTTTAATTCGAATTTTTCACCTGGTCCTGTGAATTTTGTATTAAAACAATGTTAAAAAGTAGTGAATAGTTCGAATTTGGTTTTAGTTAATTCGAACTTTTCGTAAGTGGTAATGTACTGTAGAGTATTGTTTTCCTACTTCTAGCTGTGGTGCCGTTTTGTTCTATTTTTGTAGACAGGGGAGGTGACGTTGGAATGCGCCACTCACCCATACATATTTGCTTACACATAAAATTCTGTACTTCGTTAGTCAAGGTTGAACCTCTTGAGCAGTTATGTGCGCTGTTCTTAGTGATTCAGTAGTAGCGATATTCTTGTGACGCGCGAGTTTATTTTGTTTGGTTTTAGTTTTGTTTAATAGTGTTTGTAGTAGTGTTTGTGTGTGTGTGTACCGTGATGTCACTGTCCAAGTCACAGTCCTATAAATAATTAACTTTGGCCGAAAACATAGCGGGGATAAATGAATAGGTAAGGGGACTTAAAAAGAAATCAGAAATTGCAAAGACCTTTGGAATTCTCCCTAACACACTTTCAACATTTTTGAAAAACAAACAAAAAAATTTGAACTATTAAAAATATTAAGAGGACCAGAAAATCTATATTTGGAAAACTGTGTACTGAAATGGTTCAAACAAGCGCGAGACAAGACAGTCCCAGTGATCGACCCTATTCTTAGAGCAAAGGTTGAACATTTCGCATCTGAATTAGGAAAAACAGACTTCAAAGCGAGTGCAGGTTGGCTAGATGGATTCAAACAACGAAACCGAATTTCCTTCAAAGCTGTATTTGGTGAAAATGGTACTATTGATGGTGGTTCAGCCGATAATTGGAAGTAAGACTTGAAATAAAGGATCTAGGACATAGAATAGAATTTTTTTTAACGTTGATGAGATGGGACGTTTTTACAAGTGTACTCCTGACAAAACTCTTGCATTTAAAGGTGAACAGTTCAGTGGGGGAAAGCTCAGTAAATATTGAACAACACTGTTAGTTGGAACAAATATGGATGGCTCTGAAAAGCTGCCGTTGTTAATTATCGGAAAATTGGCTAATTCACGTTGCTCCAAAAACGTAAAATCCAAGCCAGTGGAATACGAGTCAAATAGAAAAGTATGGATGACAGGTGATCTGTTTGAAAAATGGTTTTTAAAAATCGACAAACAGTTTAGAAAACCAAATCGGACAATCCTTTTATTCATTGACAATTACACTGCTCTTAACAGAGTTTCCCTTTCGGTAAACATAAAGGTTATTCTTCCCCCGCCAAATATGACATGGACCAAGGAATAATTAAGAACCTAAAACATTTCTACAGACTATTGTTGGTTGAAAAAATTCTTGCTGGAGATTTGTCTACTCAGAAAATTTCGCTTGACGCTCTTCAAGCCTCAAGAATGTGTAAGCAAGCGTAGTATCAAGTGAAACTTGAGACCATCAAGAACTGTTTAAAAACAGCTGGCTGTATCAAGAAAGGAAGTGATGATAGAACCTGTGATTGAAGCTGCGCCAGCTATTGACAACTGGGAGGAAGTTACTTCTAATCCTGCTATCTCCTATGTGGGCTTCGTCAGCGAGGATGAAGATGTGGCAGTGTGTGGGGAAGTTACTGATGCGGACATCGTCGCAGAAGTTCTCAACAATAATATCCAGGCTGAGGTTGGAGAAACTGGTGATGAGGACAATTCTTCAGTAGTTCAGGAAAGGCCTATCCCGAGTGAGGCAGAAGCCATGGACCATATCCTAGAACTCAGGCGGTTTTTTTAAGTTGCAACAATATAAGTGATTCAATTTTCCAGTCAATAGATCAATTAGAATCATACACTATGACTGAGACACTTAAATCAGGAACACAGATTAAAATCTTTGACTTGTTAAAGAAATTGTGAACAAATTATGTTCAAATACATTAAATAAAGTTTTTGAGCTTGGTTGCAAACTTAACTGTGTTTTGTGAGGTTTTTTCAATTCCTTTTAAGAAACTTATTTAATTCAAATTTTTGGATAGTTCGAATTTTTTTCCTGTTCTCTTCAAGATCGAATTATCCAGGTTCCACTGTATTTATTTAATCTACCAGATATAAACAGAATTCCGGTTGGATGTCATACTAGTTCAGTGTTCCGCATAAATTAACTCAACTTTGCACATGAACCTATGTGTTAATTACTTACAAGCTGCTAGAAAATATATTTTAGTTATATAAGTTGAATAATAGTTGCTATGATAGCTACGTAATATTACCCGCTTCGGTGGCCGCACAATATAAGGCGTCAATCTCACAGTAAACTAGATTGCCTATTACAGTAAGATCAAGGTTCAAATCCCTGTCGGGTGTATTGAGGGTGATTTCTCCAAAATGGGTTTCCAATCTCCCTCCAAGCAAATGTGGGTACACTTAAAGTAATTAGTAAATAACCGTAAAGCGTATAGCCCGAAAAAAAGAAAATTAAAGACTATGTATGATCAATTTTGTATGTGTGTAATATTATCATACACTCATGTAGTTATTTTTAATTCAAATTTAATGATTAATACTAATTAACATTGTGTAAAATCTAATTGATCTACAGTAAAAAACAAATTGTATTTATTAAAAAAAGGATTACCACCATTTCTTTCATTTTTCTTTTAATGGTCAGTTATCCAATTATTATTTGAAAATCAAATATTATTACTAACTACTATAGTAATATGTACTAGATGTTGGTTTAAACAATTAGATTACAATTATTTCCTTACACCAGCACTATAAAAAGATAATAAATGAAAACCAAGTTATAGACCCACAAAAATATATATTCCTGAAACTCATCATGCGTCTGCCTAAATAACAACCATGCTATATGATGATGCAATCCTAAAAGTAAATCAAGGCCAGATACTATAACAGGTTCAAGTTATTTTGGCTTGGTTTCAAATAACTGATATTAACTTCAATTTTTTATTAGTAGCCTATTGTAAAGAAACTAAGAGTTGACTAGAAAGTATCCACCAAATTGTATTTTGATAACGATCAAGTATAATACATAGCAAGTTACTGAGTAATTCATGTACTTCACTTTAACTGGGGATTTATAAAATAAATTGAAATCGTATAAAAATATGAATATTAGGATTACAACCAAACTCATTAAAAGAGTGAAACACATATTTTATAAAATTATTAGGAGATAATATAGGCACTTACTCTATGGCATTAAGAACTCGAAAGTTCATTGCCACGCTTACAAAAGTACGCCACTTATTCCTATCGTAAGCTAGTTCTATCCAGTCAACCTCATTACACCCAATCCCTATCTTGAGCTAGTTCTATCCATTCAACCTCACTACAAACTATTCATATCTTGAGCTGGTTATGACCAGTCAACTTCACTAAGCCCTATCCTTATCTTGAGCTAGTTATATCCAGTCAACCTCACTACAACCTATTCATATCTTGAGCTGGTTATGACCAATCAACTTCACTAAGCCCTATCCTTATCTTGAGCTAGTTCTATCTAGGCAACTACACCCTATTCCTATCTTGAGCTAGTTCTATCCAGTCATCCTCACTACAACCTATTCATATCTTGAGCTGGTTATGACCAGTCAACCTCACTAAGCCCTATCCTTATCTTGAGCTAGTTCTATCTAGGCAACTACACCCTATCTCTATCACGATCTAGTTCCATCCAATCAACCTAACTAAGCCTTATCCTTATCTTGAGTTCTATCTAGGCAACTACACCCTATCCCTATCTTGAGATAATTCTATCCAGTATACCTCATTACACTCTATCCCTACAATGAGGTAGTTCTATCCAGTTTCCCTCATTACGCCCTATCTCTTTCCAGTCAATTCAAATGTTATCCTCCCATCTGCGACTAGGTCTTCTCAATGGTCTCTTCCCATTGGGTTTACCAGTCAGTACCCCAAACTTTTTAAGCACCTTATTTTCGAACACCATAAATTTACTGTCGTCATGTAAGGTATGAGACCACGTTTCACACCCATAAAGAACAACCGGTAAAATTATGTTTTTATATATTCTGAGTTTTACCTTTCTTTAAAGCAGGCTAAATGGCAACAACTCACTGTCCGAGTAATAACTCGTTGCATTAGCATAAATATAAACGTAAAATGGTTTCTCAGAATACACTATTGTTATTTTATCAAGCTCCTATTTACTGTCTCCTTACCTAAAAATGTTACCACGAAATATCCACAGTGGTGGCCGAGAGGTCTAAGGCATTGCACTTACATTGAACTTGGTGATTGTTGGAGAGGTTAGGGCTTGAATCCCGTCTGGGTGTACTAATGGGGAGGTGGGACGGGGGGAGAAAGGGCTCCTTAAATTATATCCTACTTTAACTGAATCTAAATTAAGGTAAATTTCCTTTAAATTTATACCTTCCTCATCCATACACCAATAACCGATTAGGTAGTAAGACATGGTACATATAAACCAATAATGTTTTGTTCAAAACGTGCAACTATATAACCACCTACAAATAAATTATCTAACAAACTTCAGCGAAAATATTAGCTTTATTACACACCTATCACTAGTGCAAGAAATTACACTATATCGGCACGATGCCACACAGATGATTACAAATTAAATATATTTATTTCAGTACCATCTAGGACTATATCAAAGAGAACTACACCCGGATTTTGGTTGAAAGAACAATTTAGAAAATTCATACATATTTATTTATGGCCAACATTGATAATATTTTACCATTTATTTTGTGTTATTTTATATTTATTGATGATAAACATCAAAAGTGACGGCTGCAGATCACGTGACTTAACATTTTATTATTTTACCAGTACGACACCCTATCTCAGCTGGTGGCGTGTATTTCTTCTGAGCTAAGGGTTCCAGGTTCGATTCCCGATATGACCATCACTGGTGAAATGTAGGTTTACCCTTTCACAGTGATGAATTAATGGCTGGGGACTGGATGTTGTATCTGTACTAGTTTTAAGTTAGATAATAAGACATATGAAGCTATGGTAGGACTAGCAAGCGAGTAGTAGAAAATATATTACTTGAATAAAAAATTGACTCGGGCCACTGGCTGGAAACAGTAATGGATGTAAAATAAATGATTTTATCAGTGTTATTTCATTGCTATTGATAATATAATATATAAAAATAGATAGCTGCATATCACATCACTCGACGTATGAATATGTGAAAATAGATCTAGTAAATTTGTTACCTGTCTTATAAGGTTCTTAATTTTTTTAAATAGACAGTTAATTAGATGAAACTTACATTTAGACCATGTGCTCACCAGTACTAGTAACTTTACTTTCTCTCGACCTCTAAGAGAGAGAAGTATTATGATCGTTGAAAAAATCTAATTATGGATTTTGTCTGTCGTTATGCCTGTTGGCCTACATCCATTTACCGATCAGACTAAAACTTTGTATATAGGGTTTCAATAAGGTTCCTCAGAGGTATTTTTGGAATAAATATCTAACCATAAAATTAAGGGTCAAATTTTTTTTATGTATATTTTCAGCATCATCTCTAACAATTTTGATTAGAATTCGTATCCATGCCCTATTTAACATCACAAACAAAATGGCGCAACTCGTTTTTCCGGTAAAAATACTAAGAGATTACATTACATAGGCCTACGCGGATACCTCCAAATCCACGTAATAATTTGAAATACGACATAACTTATAATTTCAGAGTTATGAGAGCCTATTATTAAAGTAAAAAAAAACCTTTATTCGAAATATATTTTAGTAAAATTATTAGTTTTCGAGATTTAAACAAAAATATTTTTAAACTGAGGTATTTGAAATGTGGAATTTAATGTTATGCTCTTTAGTGGACAGAAAGTTTCCTCTTTTCTCAAAGTTTCTGCAACAAGGCATATTATTTCATTTATAATCTTTGTTGAAATGTGATGCTCTTTTTTATTGTATGTTTTTGTAGAAATGTCTATTATCTCGTTTCACAAATCTCACGAGCTTGTAAATGTCTCGATTTTTAGGTAAAATAGCGAGGATGTCTGTGTGATGCACCGAACAATTTGTTTCAGTTCATTACGATACACGACCTAGCATTTTAAACCAGTTCGGTTTCAAATTGTGTTTTTGAGGTTATTCGTTCAATAAAAAGAACGTAAGGTCCCCCCGACCCACCTAAGCTCAGCCTTAGTACCACCGATTGAAAGATTGTTACCTTGAATGAAGTCATCAACAGAGAAGGAAAGTGGTAGACTTGAAAGGAAACAGCAGCTATCCCACGTGTGTTGCATAGGGGATCACCCCATGGGTAGCCTTGACGCCCAAGGTGACTTGGTCACAATTAATCAGCGGTCAAACAAGACTTTGACCTTTCTCCTCCATCTCTAGCCCACACTCTCAAAGTGGCTGACCTCTAAAGGCTCTCAGAGATACCTTAAGGTGGGGGGAGGGGAAGCAAAATAAATGGGGAAAACATAACTTTATATTAGGCTGTATAAAACAGTAAATTCCTAAAAATGTGATTTTCAAGAAAATATTTGTGTAATACAGACTATCTTCTCAACTAGCTAAAGTAAAAAAAAAAATGTTTATTTTTATTACGGTTCCTAGTTCAAATCTTGTTCACGTAACACTATGTTTGAGAACTGTGTGACCTTAATGTACTTTAACAAATAAATATATACATCTTTATTTTGCTTTTTTTTTTAATTTTTAGTACTCCGTACCTACCCACATGAAAAAACTTTTTTTTTCTATATTTTTTATTTTAATGAATTTAGAATTACAAATTAAAATTATACTAAGAAATAAAATAAAAATATTTCTACTTCGTATATTAGTTTAGAAAAAACTCTATAAACATTAACCATTATTTTAGGGAATTTTTTAATTCCTTAATTGCATATTTTAGACGCAAAGAATTTTCAAGAGCGATTCTTCCATTATACCAATGTTAAGCTGTAGTTCTAGCATTTGACAACACGTAGCATCACGGTCGAACTGTGCCACTCGGATGTCTTCAAGACTGTTGAATCAACTTTCCTTACCTCCACCCTCTCTTTCTTTACCTTCGTGAACTACTTAACAAATCCCTTGCGTGATTGGTTTACAAGTTTTAGTAGTACCACTCACCTAACCTTTTACAGTGTTGTCAGTATTTGTAGAGAATGAATGAGAAGAATTCCCAACAAAACCAAATGGTATCCGGGCGATGACTTCAATGTGTCAAGTATCAGTGGTGTGTGTATTAAGGGCTCCACAAGCGCGAGTTTTCTCTATAAAGATTGAGATTAGGAAAATATCAAAATATTTATGATTTAATCACTGAATATAATATATATTGAATATTTAAATCCGTGCGTTTTGGTTTAACTTATTTGTAATAATAATATTTAGCACCGCGTCTTACTACCCGTTCGGGTTTTACGCTTTAAGTACTAATTACTCTAATGGATTAGGAATTGGGAAGGTTGAATTAGAGGAAGTGAACCCGCATTTGCGTGGAGGGAGAGTGGAAAACCATTTAGGAAAAACCTCCCGCAGTTCACCCGACCGAGATTCGAACCTCGATCTCCCCATCCTCAGCAGTCGGGCTCAACACGACAAGCGCGTTAGCCAACTACGCCACCGACGCGGGTAACTTATTTTTATGTCATAATAAAAAAATGTTCAAAAATGGGGTAGAAAAAAAGGTGATAGAAAGGTCACGGCCGTGAACACAAACGAAGTAATATAGTATATAAACTAAAAAATAAATCTAAAATCAGAGGAAGTCAGGCAAATTGACTTTGTCGAAAAAAAGAGTTGAGAGTTTAAATGAAGTTATGAAATCAACCGATTCATCAATTGAATTACAATTCTGCACAACAATGTTCAAGATTCGTTTAGTTAGTCAGAATAAATAAATTTTAATTTGATAAAGATTAAAGATATAACTAATTTACGGAAAACATATTTTTCCAAACAGGTTAAAAGATACGTAATTATCTTACATTGATAAAATAAATGCAATTAAACAACACTTAGGCTATTCAAATAAACATAATGGTCAAGGCCATAGTCAAGGGGGACTGGGGGTTCAACCTTCCCTCCCCTCTCCCCCCCCGAAATTTTATGGACAAAGTATATATGACATTATTTATGGTTCAAAAAATATCAAAACTAAGGTACAAGTACAAATTAGGAGGCTGTTTTACCATAAAAAGCACTTCAGAGCTTCTAGAAGTGTTCAATATTTAGAATTTACTCTAGCCTTTGGCAGTTATGGTGTTAATGTTGACATAAAAAAAACACTTAAAATAGTTTCTGGAGGTGTTTAATATTTTGAATTTGTCCTAGCCTCCAGCAGTTTAGGGGTATGTCACCATAAAAAAAAACACTTAATATATATTCTAGATGTGCTTGTATATAAAAAAAATTCCTAGCCTTTGGCAGTTAGGTGGTTATGTTACCATATAAAACACTTTAGAGAGCTTCTAGAGGTTTTTAATATCTATAATAGCTCATAAGTTTCTTCAGTTAGGGGGTTATGTTGCAATAAAAACACTTTAGATCGCTTCTAGAACTGTTTATCATTTATAAATTTTTCTTGCCTCCAACATTTGGGGGATGTACCCACCAACCGCCCTCCCCCCTGAAATTATTGGTTGGTTACGGCCTTGGTAAGGTTGCTATGTTTTAAGTTAATAATTGTTTTACTATTTAGATAATATAGTAAAAAAATACTTTAAAAATTATCCATTATGTTTTAATTAATTTTACTTAATTCACAATGTAAAAACAAATAAATAAATAATTTATATTCATTTCACGATTCGTTTCTTGCAAGCTTTGATACGCATGCGCATTTTATAGAGTACCAAGTCTTCATTAAGTCATGATTCTTCCTTTGATCCCTGCTATTTCTTAGGCTTTGTTTGTAAATTTACCTGTACCAGTGGTCAAGCAAGGCATATAGCTCGCAATAGACTGGATTTCCGTGGACTAGGGAGAGGGTTCAAGTTCGAATCTCAACCGGATTCATGTGGGATGTTTTTCCACGTGTGATTCATTACTATGGTTTTATAATATCCTCTCCACGCTAACGTGGGTACATTTCCTCTTAGATACCTTCCAAATTCTTACTCCTTAGATTAATTCGTCATTCGCTTAGTTGGAAGTATATCAATTAAAAATAATAATATAAACGTCCTCTATCAGATCGTTAAGTTTATACGTTGATATTTTAGAAACTAGTTTCCGAAAGAATAGGGGAAGCTGTCACAAGTCGTATAACCTTGTTTATTGGCACCAAGGTAAACTTATTTATTTAGAATTTAAGGAAATATCTAGCTTGACCTCAGTCTGCAACAAACTACTAAAATCCAATTTTAATTGTACAAGTCCTTGAGCGTCTATGTCTAGCTCATTTTTTTTTTATTTGTCCATGCTACTTTCTCAAAGTAGTGGCCGCCCTTTTACCCGCACAGACCCGGTCTTGGCAAACTGACAGACCCGGTGGTAGTTGCACTCGCAGGCCTTGTCCAACGGATCATGCTTTATTTATTTTATCAGTTCGAGGCTGAGTCAAAGTCTCGTGTGAAAATACGCTGATTCCGACGAATACGCAGCGATTTGGCCTCGTGAAAGATCTGGTTTTTTAGAAAACCTGATCGCTTTTTACTCTCTCGTTATCTTACAGGTAGAGAAAGTATTGTAATCGTCAAAAAAATCAAACTCAAGATTTTGATAAATCTAGACGTTTCATGACCCCCCGAATCCAAAAAAGTTGTTTTTGACGTATGTCTGTCTGTACCTCCAACTAGAGCCTAAACTCTTTTACTGATCGGGCTAAAACTTGGTATCTAGGTTTATCATAGGGTTTCCCCGAGGGATTTTTGGGATTGTATATCTACTCCTAAAATTAAGGGTAGTTTACTGAAGGGAAAAAAGAGAACAAGTCGATTTTTCTCAAAATCGGCTCTAACGATTTTGATTAAATTTAATTTCTAAACATCTATAAAAATTACAAACAAAATGGCTTCTCTCAATATTTCGGCAAAATAACTTTAAGGGCTACGGTCTGATGCGTAATTTAAAAAAAATATATATATATCCTAAACTACTTGAGATATGAAATTACTTGTAGTTACAAATATGTAGGTCTCTTTATAAGACAAATATTTTATAAGAAGCATATTCTTATAAAACCAATAACTTTCAAGCTATACATAAATATGATATATTTTAACTTTTCGAACACAAAAGGTAAAAGTATTGCAACCGCAAAAGAAAATCTAACTTGAAATGTTGATGGATGTCGACGTCTCAAGACCCCCCAAACCCTAAAAAGTGTTATTTGCAATGACGTATGCCTGTGTGTTTGTTTAAACTTAAAATTAAGAGTAGTTTAAGAAAGGGCGAAAAGAGAAAAAAATTCGATTTTCTCAAAATCTACTATAATGATTTTGATTAAAATTTGTATATAGGTGTTGATTAATATTATAAATAAACTGGCTACTTTCATTTTACCATGAAAATGAATTTTAGGGTACTTTACAGAAGCAGAAATTTACGTATCTCCGCAACTATTGGAGATACTAAATAACATTGTAGTATTATTAAAAATTAAAAACTTTTATATGAAATATATTTTTATAAATCCAACAGTTTCGGAGATATTGGTAAATATATTAATACAGTTTTGTAAGCTTTAGTTGTAAAGAAATACTACTTAATTTTTAACGCAATAATTATCCAATGTCATAGAGTAATTAACTATAAGTAAGTCTCTAAAAGTTCATGTTATTTTTCCTTAAACCTCTTAGAAGAAATGTTTGTACAACTATGATTTATATCCATTTTAGACTCAATTATCAATATTTACATTTTTTATTGATCAAAATTTATAAATGAGGAATTTAATAGCAATGCCATGACATGAAGATTTGCAACACCTAATAAAATTTGAAATGTTAACCGGAAGTTGAAATTTTATTACGAAGTATTGACCCTTGTGGACCCAACATTGATCCTTTTTATTGGTCCACACATACAAATGAGGACATTAATTCTTTAAAATCGAAATTATAAAATTTAAAGCCGGGAATAAATAAATGTTTTACATAAGTATAGTGCAATTTATGCTTGTGTTTGCTAGTGTATATTATTTCGTTTCACATATACTACGAGTTTTGAGTAAATATCTCCATTTTCAAACAATAGAGCGAGAAAGTCCGTGCGGAGTTCCGCACCATTTATTTCAATATGTGTATGGACGTTGTCACATTCTATACAAGAATGCCCTGGTTCAAGGAAATTGACCTGTAGCAATTATTAATTTTTAAATAATGCTAGCTGGTGACAGGAATTTTAAACTCATAAACACGTATTTGTCTATAAAATGAATACTAGGGATGTTATCTCTTAATCATGGTTATACAAACATACATTATAGGTATTATTACTACTATTACTATAATACTATTTACTCAACATAAAGATTTTTATAACAATAAAAATAACACTAGACCTATAATTCAAACAAATCTTGACTTAATGAGAAGTATTCACAAACCTAGAAACATAAAAATGTAAGACTTTTATCGATTTATAAATCTTTGCCTGCTAAGTGGGACAAAAACGTAAGAGCTGATAAGTTGGTCTGACACTGAAAAATAGTGTTTTTGTAGTTAGACTAGCTTTGAAACAACATTGAATTCAGCTATACTGTTGTGCCACTAAAAACAGGCTACTTTGTTGATTCCAATGCTATTAAAACCTGAAAAAAATATGTTTTGTAATTACGCTAGTTTTATACCAACCCCTTGAATTATATAATATATTTTGTTAGCCTGACACCTTCGACTACTTGATCATTATATCAGAGCATACTTAAAAAAACTTACATTTGGCATGGATTTATGTGCCTGAGGAAATATGGGGGTATGCATCTCGGATATATTATTTTTACCTTACAGGAGTAGATAACAAAACGTGTTCAAGTGAGAGGAGAAGGATGGAAAAATTAAAAAAGGAAGAATGGTGGAAGGATAGAGCAAAATGGAGGAATTTTATTAAACTAACCCAGCCGCAGGTTGGAAATAATTGATGATAATTATATAATTATGTTTACCCTTACATTATATTGTGAATTTTATCCCTTAAATCACGTGATAAAATATGTAAATAGCCCCAAAACCTGAGAACATATATATCTTAGCAAAGGTACTCAGGGAAGCCTTAAAATATGACACAGGCACTTAATTAGCTTTTACTTATTATATTTCTAGCCTTACACCTGAGATTGGGCGAATAATTCCATGGATATCTCCAAAACCAAGACAAATAGCAAGTTGATACTTGGAATGTACCTGCGTACCTAAATAAACCTAAGGGTGTACTTCTCTTTTAGGTTTTTTCTTATACTATCTCTAATACTTATAAAACAAAGGGTCTGTATGTTTGTTGCCTAATAACCCTGCAACCGCTATTTTATTAAGATGCTGATTATTTTATATTATGTATATTTTTACCGGAAAGATTTTAGGATATTGCACAAACGAATTTACTCAAACAAAATTGTTGTTTTATAAAGATTTTATATTAAAATTGATTTTTTTTAAATATCTGGCCCTAAACCACGTGATCAATGTTGTATTACCCTGTTGAATGTAGAATTCATTGTTTATCTGTATACATTGATCGCCAAGTCCAAAGAGTAATTTACAAAACACATTTCAATAATAAATCCAAAGAGGAATAATATTTTAGTATAGCTGGTGTTTTGAATTCACATATATATTCTGTACTATTATATTCTATTATTAATACAGAACTACTCAATAGATTTCAATGTGGTATGTTTTATATTTTATTGAATTACTCTAGAAAATGTATCAGATATTTAAACAATATTTATATATTATAGGAGCTGAACAGTGGCGTTAAAGGAAATAAAGTGTTTTATTTACACTAACGAGTGTCAAAAACGAGGACTACCACATCTGCATATACTGTTATAACTTCAAGAAAAAAAATCAGACCCAACGATGTAAATTCGATGATAAGTTCTGAGATTCCGAATTTAAACATCAACCCACAACTTCAAGCAAGTGTAAATAAACATGTGGTACACGGCCCATGTGAACTTTTGAATCAATCGATCCCATGATTGCTAAAAAAAACTATCCAAAGAGCTTTCAAAGAGCTACTTTTACGGGCATGACTAATATCCAAAATACGGTAGATGGCATTCCGATATTGGAGGGCACGTGGCAATGATACACTCTCGAGCGTTGAAGATAGACAATCGTTCGATTCTCACATCTATTTGGAGCTGTGCACTTTCAACAAATCCATTAAGTAAGTGGGGTGACCTGCTGGTCTAGGGGTAAGGTGTCAGACTTCTATGTTGGCGTCCGGGGTTCAATCCTCGGTCTCGGCACATATTTATCTGATTACCAAACCCTTCCTCCACCTCTGACAAGACATCTTGTGAATGTGGGGAATGCCAGGCCTCCACCGTGGTTCGGATTCCACGTTAAACTGTAGGTCCTCCATTTCATCTCACAATCACCCTACCATTACACATTAGCGTAAGTGCGTATAACCCGAACTGGTAGTAAGACGTGTTGCTAATAATAATAATAACATTAAGTAAATAAAACAATAAGGGCAGTGATCAAGGGACGTTTAGTATTAACTAAAGCGACAAGGAGAACAATTTCTGTTAGGATTATTCAAAGTGTACTTCTCTAAAATGAACAATGTGTATATGTTACAACAATTAATGTAACTGATGTCACTAATAATCCATGCGACGCACCGTTGACAACCTTCTTCAAATTGTGTGCTGAAGGTCCCTTTGCGAAGATGCTTACTTAAAACGAGGTTGCTTCATGTGATGATTGGTAAATTAAGAATTTCCAGTGCCGGAAGCAAGGTGATTCTGTTGAGAAACCACCCGGAAAAATGATGGGTGATTTTTTCAGCTGGGTATATACCGTATACTCAAATAATACAAAGTGCTATTATTTGAGAATGGGCTTCATGTCATTAAAGGTCCAAAGTCACCTAGAAATGTACCTACAGTGAGTGATGTAGCCCACGCATCCTGTCAATTAGTTTGCAAAGAACTGGGACTCTTATTAGAGGTTGACTCACACTGGAGAAATTATTTATAAAAAAACACCTTTGTGTTGCTCTTCTTCCTCACTCAGATATTTGTTATCCATTATATTAATATTTATTTGCACGTGACAGATCCTCTTCCCCTTTGGCTCATTCACAGGAAAAGCTCGACGGAAGTTACTGAGCATTGAATAGAAAGAGATACATCGGTACACAATTTGGACTTGTATAATATTATTTTAAATGCAGGTTAAACCAAATCAACCAAAAATTAAGGTATCCCTCGGATAATACCGTGAAAGACTTGAATATTCTTATACCCGACAATTCCTATGGATTTATATTCTATAGAGACTGTTTGAGAGATAAAACAAACGACCTGACAATTCTATTACAAACTTTGAATATAAACAAGCCTCTATTGAAAACAAAACAGAAGTTGGGAAGGTAATTACAGAAACCTATCAATCTTTTTAAAAGCCTACTATTTCATTTATGCTCTGTGTTAAAATTTAACTCTTTTGAAACAATCGTCTCCATGAATGCTACAAAAACAATCCAAAGAGCTTTCAAATAGCTATTTTGACGGGCATGATGAGATCGTGATTCCTTTTTATTTTCCATATTTTTGTGTGTCAGTGTATATAATTCATTAGGTATCTCATATCGATTGATCACTCTTAGGAAAATATTGCGTTTTCTATGGGTTGCATTCGTTTTTGCACTCAGTTTATGGGATGGTTACTGAAGAATGAACAGCCATATTGTGATTGTTTTCTTCTATGTGTTTGTATCCCTCTCCCTTTAAAATTTGATATATAGTAATATAGTACTAATATCTCAATGTTTCCCACTAAAATTATGTTTTTTATAGAATCTTTTTATGGAAATCCAACTTTGTGTACCGATGTATGGTCTATAGTAATTGTTACGGTAATGTCATGATTGGAATCCCGTTTTGATGTATTAAGGAAGTTTTATACTTTAATACTCGGCCTTCCAATCACCGGCGTGATTGAAGAATTTAAATAACTTGAACGGGTACAAAGCCGAACTAGAATATACAGCTATTAAGATAAAAATGGGGAGGGACTAGTTTTAGTTTAATTGTAACTGCAGGCTCTTGGAGGGGAAGTAGGAAATCAAGTAGAAAAAAACACTTTCATTCCGAATGGCCTGGTTCTTACCCCCTCGTCAAAAGCAAACCAGAATATATGACCTTGAAATTTAGTCTTCGTGAACACCTGAGCGAGTCTATAATCAGTACTTTAGTGCAAAATAGTAATCCAAAAATAAAAAACCGTTGTCCGAGATAACACCACCACATTCTGCTTGATGAGAGGCCCACACCACAACATTCCTTTAGAGAGGTAGGCTCACATCACTTCCTCCCTCTAGAGAGTCAGGCTCAGGTTCACACCACTTCCTCCCTGTAGAGAGTAGGTTCACACCACTTCCTCCCTGTAGGGAGTCAGGTTCAGATCACAACCTCCCTGTAGAGAGTCAGGTTCACACCACTTCCTCCCTGTAGAGAGTCAGGTTCACACCACTTCCTCCCTGTAGAGAGTCAGGTTCACACCACTTCCTCCCTGTAGAGAGTCAGGCTCACACCGCTTCCTCCCTGTAGGTATACAAACTCAAAATTAAATCCTAGCATTTTTGTTTATAAACAAGTTTCCTAATGGCGTATCTACTATCAATCGCACTTGCTTGTCGTACTCAAAATCGTAAAACACACTATTTAGACGATTTGTGTATGTTATTATTATTATTATTATTATTATTATTATTATTAGCACCACGTCTTACTACCCGTTCGGGTTGTACGCACTTACGCTAATGTAGTAATGGTAGGGTGATTGTGAGATGAAATGGAGGTTCTACAGCTTAACGTGGGATCCGAACCACGGTGGAGGCTTGGCATTACACATATTCACGAGTTGTGATTAATACACGTCATGTAAGATGTAAAGGAAGGGTTTGGCAATCAGATAAATCTGTGCCGGGACCGAGGATTGAACCCCGGACCCCAGCACAGAAGTCCAACACCTTACCCACTAGACCACCGGGTCACCCTTTTGTGTTGGTTTTGCACTTGAATAAGGAATCTCTACAACGAAGTATTATGAGACTAAATTTCACCTAACATGACTGCATCAAAGTCATATTAATGTTTACAAGTACGAATGAAATATAATAAAATTAGTATATAAATATTTATTAAATTATTACTCTAATTAAATAATTTAGAATTAAATATTTTTGCGAACTGTTATCTCTGACAAAATAAGTAATTGCTTTATTTGAATACAGTAGTGCACCTATATATGTTTCTGATTGACTGAACGCAAATCATCGCAACTACATAAACGCACCCGCCTCGGTGGCGTAGTTGGCTAACGCGCTTGTATTGTCGAGCTCGACTGCTGAGGACGGGGAAATCGAGGTTCGAATCTCGGTCGGGTGAACTGAGGGAGGTTTTTCCTAAATGGTTTTCCACTCTCCCTCCACGCAAATGTGGGTTCACCTCCTCTAATTCAACCTTCCCGTTTCCTAATCCATTAGAGCAACTAGTACTTAAAGCGTATAACCCGAACGGTTAGTAAGACGCGGTGCTAAATATTATTATTATTATTATTATTATTATTATTATTATTATTATTATTACATAAACGCAATAAATGGACAACGTTGATCTCCTTCCGACAAGTAGGTCCGACAATCGCGACACACGACTGCTCCCGCGTGTGCTATTGTTGATAGGACTATATTACTACTACAATTCTCTTCTGGTATTGCCCCACGAAATCAAGGGCTCCAGAGCAAATATTTACAATTATTTCACATTATTTGATGCCTATTTGTGTGTGGTTTATCTCTCCAGGAAGGAGATTGAACGAATCAACGTTGGTGGGCAGCCTTGTTCCTGTTTTAGAATCACCTTGACCCACTTGGAAGTGATCTTGACTAGCCGGTTAGACCATGGGAAGAATTGACCACACTCAAGTGGGTAGTGTGGCTTATTGACTGAGTAGTATGGGAGACAGCGCTAGAATTACGATGGTCATATCACTGTATTAGCTTAGTGCTACGCCGTGAGACAATCGAGAGGCGAACACTCGCTATACCCGGCGTGGTCTAACGCGCTACTCTCGCAGGGGACTAGACTGCCGATGATGCCGACGAGAAGTTCGAGGTTTTAACCTCGGTCAGGTGTACTGAGGGTGGTTTTTATTATATGGTTGTATACTCTCCCTTGACGCAAATGCAGGTACATAAGCTCCCTAATCCGTAAAACCATAAGAATATAACCCGAACTGGCAGTGAGACGTGGTGCTTAAAGTCTTTATGATAATGGACATTGTAAGATATTTTTTTTATCACTGTGTCTTACTACCAGTTTGAGTTATACGCCTAAGTACTATTTACACTAATGGCTTAAGTATTAGGAAGGTTTAATTGAGAGTAAGTGGACCCGCATTTGCGGGGAAGAAGACATTTATTGTTCACTTTCTAAACACAAGGATATCCACGTCTTATTACCCATCCCAGCTATTAGAAGATTAGAAGGTTAACTCTAAAGGGATAGAGAGGAGGAAGAAGGAGTTTAGAGTAAATACATCTTAATTTGCATGTAAAGAGAGTGAAAAACCATTAAATAAAAACTACACCAGTACATACAATCTCCCCTTAACCGTAAAAACCCATTAGGTGAGACTGACATTTTAGTACGCATGATCACAATAAAAATAACTTGAAAATTTAACGTTTAAAAAAAATTGTACGTTTCACTATAAATATGAGATTAATAATAATAATATTTTAGCACCGCGTCTTACTACCCGTTCGGGTTATACGCTTTAAGTACTAATTACTCTAATGGATTAGGAATTGGGGAGGTTGAATTAGAGGAAGTGAACCAGCATTTGCGTGGAGGGAAAGTGGAAAACCATTTAGGAAAAACCACCCCCAGTTCACCCGACCGAGATTCGAACCTCGATCTCCCCGTCAGTAGTCGAGCTCAACACGACAAGCGCGTTAACCAACTACGCCATTGAGGTGGGTAATATGAGATTTAAAAATCAATCAAAAGTATTTTGTTTAAAAAAAAATCCGACGATTTTTTTTTTAAGAAAATCCATAAGTATTTTTGAATTTTTTTAACGATTTAAATTAATCAAGTTCAATCTATATATGGATTTTGTTAATTACCCTCCAATTTAACGCATTATAAAGACGTAAAATTCATAAACAATGTCAAATGGTTAAGAGTGATTTGAGCTTTCTCCTATTTCCGTAACGATTACAGCGATTGGTGGTTGAATGTGTCACTAACATTAAGATATCCCGGTCTGCTGTTCACCAGACATGTTAATACTTCAATATTATAATTTTTTTACATCCATTACTGTTTGCAGCCTATGGCTTGCTAGACCTGTCGTGCGGTGCCAGTCATAGCTTCATATACCTTATACTCTGACTTAAGACTATGACAGGCACAACATCCAGTTTCCCGGCCGTTAATTCATCAATAAGAAAGGGTAAACCCTTATTTCACTAACGATAAATTTTCCAGTCATACTGGGAATAGAACCGGGCACCCTTCGTTATGTAGACAGACGCGCTACCAACTGAGCTAAGGTGTCAGATTTCAATATTTAAGTCAAAAGTTTAAACAAACCGTTCTTCACCCCTGTAATTCGAAGATCCAAACATTGTTAAGGAAATCGTACTGTGATCCAGGAACACTCGGTATGAACGATATCTAGAACCCTCTTGGCTTGTTTTCGACACACCGACCTCGAGGTAGGATATTAAATGAGAAACTATTTAGGGAGAATTTTGTTTATTCAAATATATTTGTGCATTGTAAACAACAATACATTTCGATCACACTACTTTAATTGACGTACTATACGTTGAAGACTACAACGTCAACATGAAAACAAACATTACATCATGGCCATTGGTAGTTTCTATTACTTGACATTCTCACCGTGGTTCATTTCAACTTATCTCTGTGTGACAGAGATTTCTATTCTATTCCACGAGATATTTGTATAAATGAAACCCGCCTCGGTCGCGTAGTTAGCTAACACGCTAGTTTCGTGTTGAGCTAGACTGCCTAGGCTGGGGAGATTGGGGTTCGAATCGCGGTCGGGTCAACTGGGGGTGGTTTTTCACTCTCCCTTCACGCAAATGCGGGGTCACTTCCTCTAAATCGATCCTTCCCAATTCCTAATTCATTAGCGTAATTAGTACTTAAGCGTGTAACCCAAACGGGTAGTAAGACGCGGTGCTAAATAATAAATAATATAAACTAAGATGAGGAACAAAGTGGACTATAAATGTTCTGACACTAGAGTGTGGCGTAGTAAACTAATGCGCTAGTTTTTTGTTGAGCTAAACTGCCTAGTACGGGGAGATCAAGGTTCGAATCTCGGTCGGGTGAACTGGTTTTTTTCCCTAAATTGTTTTCCACTCTCCCTCACGCAAATGTGGTCTCACTTCCTATAAATTTAACCTTTCCAACTGCTAGCCCATTAGCGTAATTAGTACTTAAGCGTATAACCCAAACGGGTAGTAAGACGCGGTGCTTAATTAAATTAAAAATTAGAGAGAAGATAAGATGGGAATACCACGGTAAACAGACACACGAAGAATTTTTTTTTTTTGCACCGTGTCTTACTACCTATTCGAGTTAAACAATTATATACTAATTACGCTAGTGGTTTAATGGATTAGGAAATTTATATTTAGAGGAAATGTACCAGAATTTGCGTGGAACTATTTATGAAAAAACATCTTCAGTACATCCAACCGAGATTCGAAACTTGATCTCCCCATCATCGCCAGTCTAGTCTACTAAGAGAGTAGCGCTTTAGGCCATGTGGCCACCGAAGTAGAAATATTTCTTGCCAAGGACCAACCTTCACTGGTAATTTCAAAAGTGCACTCTATTTTATCCATCCCATTATACTACCAGTCATTATTAGGCATACTTTAATTTCGTTTATAAAAAGGGGATAAGGAAGTTAAAAAGTATAATAAGTTAAATGTTACCGCAGTTGGTTGTTTAGAGGGTAGGAAATATCACCCTCAGTATACCTGGTCGAGATTAGAGCCCCATACGACCCCTCATCGGAACACTATACTAGATCAGCCGAACCTTTGGACTGTGTGATCACCGATTTTAACAAAAGTTACTGGTTATTATACTTTGATGTATTTAAGCTAAACACAAAACTATAATAATTATCAGTATCAGATAAATTTTCTAAACTTTCTATTATTAAAAGCTAGACCTAAACTTCACACGCATAAACAAAAAGCTAGGATATATTTAAGGGCTATTTCCAGTCTTGGCTGCTATATTTTTAAGGCCTACAACGCATATTAATGAAGATTCATTGATTTACAATTCAATTTAAATAGTCCTACATTAATAAAGCTTTGTTGAGTCATCTTGAACCGATTACATTATTTAATTGTCTTGTCATCTGCTCAATCCACATGCTTTACACTAATAGGGTACTGGTACCCATAGATGATAAAGGTAAGGCCATAGAATAAAAATACCCAGAATTGTGTAGAGGAAGAAAAAACACTCATCACACCCCCAGCTAGGATATGAATCCCAACCTCTCCACTACTGGTTATTATTATTATTATTATTAGCATCGCGTTTTACTACCCGTTCGTGCTATACACACGCTAATGTGCAATGGTAGGGTGATTGTGAGATGAAATGGAGGACCTACAGTTTAACGTGGTATCCGAACCACGGTGGAGGCCTGGCATGCCACACTTTCACAAGTTGTGTTTAATACACATCTTGTCAGAGGTGAAGGAAGGATTTGGCAATCAGATAAATCTGCGACGGGACCGAGGATTGAACCCCGGACCCCCAACACAGAAGTCTGACACCTTGCCCCTAGACCGTCAGGTCACCCTCCACTATTGGTAAACTAGAGCAAAGAGACTGATGCCTTGATCAACGTATCCCCGTGGTGTATTAACATCACTTGTGAATGTTGAAGCCTAACTTACCATTCGTTACTGTTTCCAGCCTATGGTCT
The DNA here is from genome assembly GCA_902151425.1 of Timema shepardi. Lineage (NCBI taxonomy): Eukaryota > Metazoa > Arthropoda > Insecta > Phasmatodea > Timematidae > Timema > Timema shepardi. The sequence goes on from CABFVX010000049.1 coordinate 254,011, forward strand.
GAGTCATTTCTTTTATTCATGTCATATATTTTCCACTACCGGTTGGCCAGACCTATCATAGCTTCATACGCCTTATATATTATAATACATCTTAAGACTAGTACAGGCACAACACCCAGTCCCGGGCCATCAATTTATTAATGTGAATCCATATTTTCATCAATGATACATTTTCGACCATGCTGGGAATCAAACCAGGGACTTTTAGCTCAGTAATCAGACACGTTACCGACTGAGCTAAGGTGTTGGGCTTGAAGCCTAACTTCCACTTACCTAATAACAATAATCTTAATATTGGAATGTTCCAATATAATTGTGTTGATGATGAGTAGTAATGCATCTTGATAGTGCTATATTTTAAAGAAAATATAGGCTTAAATAGGCCTATATAAGAGGTTAGATTATGTGAAACACACACAAAACGTTTTGTGATTATTATATATGGCTAATAAGATGGCATGTTTAAATCATGTAACAAAAAAAAACCTAATAACAAACTCAACTTAGCATCGTTTTTTTTTTAGGAAAATGTTTGCACCCGCAAGGACTTTGTTCTCGCTAAAGTGGTCCGCCATAGTATCCCTAGACACAAAGTCTAGCGTCTCTTTGTTAACTAACGGTCGTGAATTCGTTTTGCGTCGCGGTCATAGTAGCCCTTCTGCGCTATAAGTTTCCTACTTATTTAATAAAGTGTTGTCTATATCTTATGTTTGCTCACAAATATTTATAATTATTCGCTGAGTATGGGGATATCGAGGTTCGAATCTCGGTCGGGGGAACTGGGGGTGGTTTTTCCTAAATGGTTTTTCCCTCTCCCTCCACGCAAATGCGGGTTCACTTCCTCTAATTCACCCTTCCCAATTCCTAATCCATTAGCGAAATTAGTACTTAAAGCGTATAACCCGCACGGGTAGTAAGACGCGGTGCTAAATATTAGATTAGATTAGTTATATTAAAACCTGCTAATCTTTCTGCAAACTAAGCCACAGATTCATGTATCCCAGACAGACCATTATTTTTAATTCTCTAAGTTAAGTTTTGGTCTGAGGTAGAGAGTGTATAGACAAGCAACAAAAAAAATAATTGTTTCAGGGAGTCATGAAATGTCTACATTTATCAAAATATCGAGTTAGATTTTTTAGACGATCACAACACTCTCTCTCCGAGGAGTCGAGAGAAAGAAAAAACTGGTGTTAATATGTTATCATTCATATTTAACTCTTACATCCTTTCATTGGTTATTGATTCTTTAGCTTTATTTTTACTTTTCTACATTCCCTTTTGTAAATAGTATTTTCCTACATAGGAATATGCAAAGTAGCCCTCAATCTCTGAGTTATAAGCATATGTCTATTTTTAAGTCAAAGAATGAGAAAGTCTGTGTGGTGCACAGTATCATTTATTTTATGGTGGGTTGATTGTGACAATTATCCACCACATTCTCTGTTGAGAGGTTTTACCTTGAAGTACCATTGGTTTAACCTTCCATCCCGTATCAACCCCCTCTTCTTCCAAAAAAATAAATAAAATAATTATACGTCCCTGGTCATGAATGCTGATGTAAGTACTGTGTGCAGATTCGAGAGGGCGCCTTGACGGCACTGTTAATGGGGAACCGACACCACGAAGTTTCGTAAGAAATATCATAAAGGTTTGGTAGTATTAGTTTCCGAGACGCCACAAAAAACGTGACAAGTGTTTTATCGGTGGTCATGGTCGTGACTCCTACTTCCTGGTGTCAAGGTTACAGGAGTGACTAACTCTACAATCATCTTACCTAGCATACAGGCGTGGATTCAAGGGGATGAGGGGGTCAACAGGGTCAGTTGACCCCCCTGTGAAAGTTAGAAAAATTAATACAAAAAACAAAAATAAATTTCAAATTTTAGAAATAAAATACAACACAAATAAATTACACAATTTTTTATCTTTTTACGCGCAGACACCTCTTAAGCTGGGTCCACGCGTGGGTTATTCGACAACGTTTATTCAATTTTTTAATATGACTCACGCAAGTTTGGAAAAAATTATTAGTTTTTATGTACGAATATTCGTCGTGCTTAGCGAGTAACGAACATTGTTCCATATAGCGACGGTAGACTATTACACATCAAAGAAGACTAATAAGCGCTGAGAGCAGTCCATCCATGAATACCTAATATAGAGTATGTGTAGGCAGCAGTAGCGGCGGAACTGTGGGGGACTCTGCTCCCCTGGAAATAATGTGCCCCTCTTTAGAATAAATCCCCCTCCCCCCCTCATATATATTTCAAATCCTCTTATATGATCGAATATGAAGCTGGACGATGGCCTTGAATAAAACTCCAAATGACTTCTAGATGCATTATATTGTCAAAAATTTGCCGGAGAAGACCACTTTAAATAACTACTAGGTTAGAGGCATCTAAATGGCAGAAAAATTCAGGGGAGGAAAGCTCTAACTAGCTTATTAAAGCTATCTGATTTTTAAAAAAAATAGAGAGGATTATCACGGTTTAAAACTTTCCTAAGATCAAACACGAATGAGAAACTATTAAATGGCTTCAAACAGAAATATAATATTATAAGTAACTATGTTACTTATAATTATGACCCACCCTATGAAAATGATCTGGATCCGCCCCTGCTAGCACATATTATATAAGGCAGGGGTCCCCAACACTGCCCGACGAGTATTTTCCATCTGCCCATAACTTTTTGATCACAGCTGTAAAATTCTTGACTAATAATTTTAATCTGTAAATTTTCCGACAAAAATCAAGTTTGTGCTTATCTCCGGGTATGCTGTTTTAAAGAATTTGGTGATTGAAATCCCCCCTCTTTCCAATCCCCCATCTCATTCATCTTTCTTTGCCAGCTCATTTACAAAGTGTACTTTTACTCGGAACCAACGTAGTTTCAAGCTGAATGACTTGTTTTTCCCTCATCTTGAAGAGCTACCCCCTTCCATCATTCTCTTCACACTCACAGCCTTGAGTATTACCCACAACCCCATGTAACGTCACAATCGCTGTTGGAAACTTAACACGGCAGTTGACCGGCCGTGTGTATAGCGGTGAGGCTGACCTCTGAGATTGGCGGGAGTTAGTAAATCTGCCTTGATAAAATAATTGGTGCCCGCCACACTACCGTTAATTTTGAATGTGCTCCAAGGTACAAAAAGGTTGGGGACCTTTGATCTAAGGCGTACGAAGCTACGACAGGCCTAGCTAGCCCTTATTGGAAAATAGATGGCTTTAATAAAAAAAACTGACCCAGGCCACAGGTTGGAAACATTAATGGGTGTAAAGTAGAGTGTTACGTCGTGAGCTTGAAATCATTCACGTACCCCTGGAGGTAGTCGCACCACAATTTGGTAAACACTGCTCTACAGTGTTTTTGGGTGACCTGGTGGTCTAGGGGTAAGGTGTCAAACCTCTGTGCTGGAGGTCCGGGATTTAATCCTCGGTCCCAACACAGATGTATCTGATTGCCAAACCCTTCCTTCACCTCTGACAAGACGTGTATTAATCACAACTTGTGAATGTGGGGAATACCAGGAATTCCACGTTTAACTGTAGGTCCTCCATTTCATCTCACAATCACCCTACCATTACACATTAGCGTAAGTGCGTATAACCCGAACGGATAGTAAAACGCGGTGCTAATAATAATAATAATAATAATAATATTACAGTGTTGTTTACTCAACCAAATTTGTTGTGAAACAGCAATAAGTAGATTGTTGTTTATTATAAACAAGAAGGTAAATAGTAATCAAAGTCATTAGTGTGTATTGTTTATGTCCTGGATATATTATAAATAAACCTTGGAGAAATTGTTTGAGAATGGGGAATTTTCTAACTAAATATAATATAATGATGGTGATTCTAACTTATGGTTCGGGAAAACATTGGGCTTCTACACTGAGATTTTTTTTTAAATAGCTTAGCATGAAAATTAATTTATTTACACCAAAATGATAGATTCTTTCGGTATCCTTGAAGTACGTTTTAGGTCGAGTCCAAGATAAATGGATGGGTTAGTTTTATGTCTCTTATTTTCAAGTTGTACCAGAATAATCTCTATTTTTCCATAAATTTCGTTCATTTAAGAAAAGCATTATTGAATGTGTTTTTTTTATTTCAAGGTCTAAAATTATTTTTGAATTTATTGCACAAAACAGTGAATTTGACAACAAAAAACCTTTAAAAGAAGCTTTAAATTTAACAATAACTTGTGTTTAAAACACAATATATTTTTCCCGATTAAATCAAGAGCCAGGGAATACATCCTCGTTAGCATAGAGTAAGAGTGGAAAAACCAGAGGAAAAAATATCATATACAGGAAAATATTTTCAGTGCAACCTGTCAATATTCAAACACGATTCCCCGTCAAGGATAACCAAGTACAGCTCGCTCGTGTCTAACATCTCCAGTAGCGTACGCAGGGTTGCGAAGTAGGGGTGGCTCAAGGTTTTTAGGGGGGTAGCACCCCTCCCAACTGACAGAGGTAATCTTTTTTTACCATTATATACACCTAGGAGCTTTTTTGGGTATGTTTTTACTGGTATTTGTTAAATTGATCATTTGTATTTTTACTATTATAATAACTGTGGTTTTCCCATCCTCTTTCCACAATAATTATAGTGTATTTTCTCTAAACTACTTTCATCACTGCTCCTTAGATCAATTAATTAGTAGGCATGCTGTTAAATGCACCAGGGGAAAATAAATGAATAAGCTAGGGAACTAAATTTTGTTCTTTGGCTTCACCGAAATATACATGAGTAATACATCATTTAACAAAACAATATTGGTATTTCCAAACATAAAGTAAGTGCTTTTCAGTATTTAATATAAGTTTCTATTTGCTAACGTGTATAAACGATCCAATGTATATATATCTTTTAAATTGAATTCATTTTTGATCAGGTAAAAGTATTTTTCTTTTTTCTACTACCTTTTACATCCTGTTATTAATAAAAATTTATATGAGTAGAAGCCCCCATACCAGTATTATATTCAGCTCTCCCTAAAAACCATCTAGATATGCCACTGAGTGTAAATCAATAATGTATATTAGTAGTTGGTGGGACCACCTGGTACTCGACGCTGATTAGCTTAGAGCTCGTCACGTGACCACGCCCTCACGCTATGATTGGCTATTAGCTTCCCCCCTTCCCCTACAAACCATTTCCTCCTACCAATGACCACATTTCCACGGTTTGTATGTGGGGGGACAGCGCTGTGATTGGCTGTTATTTATATCACTGTTTGAGTACATTGATTTCCCCCTCCAAGTTTGAACCCCTATCCACACTGGTTATTTACATGGCGACATGTGATTATCGAACGATTGTCCTACTTCAATGTTGCAAAGGATTATTTCTAGAGATTTTTACCGTAGGTCTTCTATGAGGCAATGGGTTTTCCCTGATGCATGGCACCAGTTTGGCGGCTCAACAAGACAGAAATAAAACACGGCCTTGATTGATGTCGTTAACCCTCTCGGGCAATGGGTTTTCCCTGGTGACTGGCGCCAGTTTGGTGGCTCGACAAGACATAAATAGAAAGTGACCTTGAATTATTTCGCAATCCTCCCCAGCAATGAGTTTTCCCTGATGACTGGCGCCAGTTTGGCAGCTTGACAAGACAGAAATAGAACACGACCTTGAATTATGTCGCAACCCTCCCCGGCAATGTGTTTTCCCTGATGACTGGCGCCAGTTTGGTCAATCAACAAGATGAGTCGAGACAGGAATAGATCATGACCTTGAAACCGTGAGCTAGTAGATGAGGTCATTGACCCTGAAAATTCTTCCCCCGGTAATGGGTTTTTCCGATTACGTCATCGCACTGTCGCAACCCTGATGACTCATACCTGGCGCCAGTTTGGCAGCTCAACAAGACGAGTCGCGACAGGAATAGATCGAATCCTGGTCCACCGGCTGCGTGTCATGATGTTTTGCCGGAAGATCGGATTCCAGTAAGGTGCTTCCTGGTCTCGCTCTCCATGCAAATGCGGGTTCATTTCATAGAGTAATTTTCATTGTTTCAAAATAAAAGTAATTATGTTGTTACCAAAACTATGTCAAATATAATCCTTTAAGCTGGAGACCCCTAATTTACCAAAGAAGGTAGCAGCCAGTGGACCAGGATTCGAACCCCCTTTAGTTTAGTATACTGAGATAGTGCTGTCTTAGACCCGGGTGTAGTTTTTCACTCTCCCGCTACGCAAATGCAGGTCAAATTTCCCAATACCTAATCCGTTAGCGTAATTAGTACTTAAGCGCATATTCCGAAAGGGTAGTAGGACGCGGTGCAAAATGTGTAAAGTTCGTGTGATCTATAAATAATATGCGCGCCAGATCACGTTTGTGTCTCCATTTTAGAAACAGGTTATGGAAAGGTTAAGGTTTGACCCCGTAGAAAGTTATTTTCGGAGTAAATTTTCATAAATTGTTTTCCACCTCTAAATCTGGAAAATTGAAATAAATTTGTTTAGTAAATCTAATTTATTCAGCATTAATTTTTTACTTGTGTTAAATATTAAACATGTACAATGATGAGAGGCTGTGTGTGTGCGTGTGCGTGTATTGTAAACGAACATTATAAGTTTTAATAAATATTCAGGGTAAGCTAAAAAAATCCATAGTATAGTACTCAATTTAAAAATAAATATTATACATTCCTTCATCAGCGTCGAGCGTATTTAGGAAGGTTTTTATAATAGACTTTCTATTCTCCCTCCTTGCAAAATGTGGGTGCACGTCCTCTAATTTCTGCTTACAATTTAAGTGGCTAATTTGTTTTGTGTTAATGTTATTTATTATGTCAATAAAATATAGTTTCGGACATTAAATTATATTTAAAATTGTATTTATTATTATATATGAATTTTTGTAAAAGTTATATATTATTCCATCCAAATAAAATGTTACATTAAATTTCTTTGTTGTTTAAGTGGCTTATTTGTTTTGTGTAAATGTTATTTATTATGTCAACAAAATATAGTTTCGAGCATAGGATAATATTTAAAATTGTATTTAATAAAACGGTTGTTTCTAAAATTATTTACCTCGGTGGCGTAGTTGACTGACGCGCTTGTTTCATGTAGATCAAGATGGTCGTGGAAGGAGGTGTTCGAGGTTTGAATCTCGGCTGTGTAAACTAGGGGTGTTTTCTGCTCTCCCTCTACGCAAATGCTTGCTCACTTCCTCTAAATTCAAACTTCCCAATTACTTAATCGTTTACACACGTACATGCTGACAGTAGTTATCAAACAATGCAAATATTGGTAGGCTTCTGCCGTGAGGGCGCCCCCCCCCCCCAGCGCTTGCTTGATATTAGTTTCCAGCTTGGTTCACTGCAGTTGATTTTTTTTAAACGTGTTAATAATGATAAATATTATAGCGTATTGTCATTATTGCTATTCAAAATTAAACTCTTATATTATGTGCACGTTAATGAGTGCAGTCCATAAAATAATTATTTAATATACAACCAAATCTATAAAGGAATAAGAGCATCATCGGGTACCACATGTTAGCTAAATAAATTGTGATGGGTTGGGGGATTGGGGTTCGAACCCCTGTCGTTCATGTGTACTGATCTCGGTTTCCTTTCTCATCCTCCTCGTGTTGTGTCCCAGACGGGTAGTAAGGCTCGGAAGCCTTAATTCCTTCTTGTGTTAAATATTAGACATGTAGAGCGATAGGAGGCTGTGTGTGTGTATGTGTATTTTAAACGGACATTACAAGTTTTAATAAATATTCAGGGTAAGCTAAACAAGTCCACACTATATTGTTCTCTCGGGTTTTGCGGCTACAGACCATGAAGCACCCGGCAACAGCTATTGAGGTTCAAATATGTGTTGGGGGATTTGAATTTCTGCCGAGGTGTACTATTAGTAGTTCTCACAAAATGGTTTCCCACTTTTCTCATCACTGGCTGAAAAAAAACTAGGTCTTTGGGTAGCAATCTACCGTAACAATGCATTTTATACATTCAGATAGTCTCATGGTCTTAGGTGTCACTAAACGGCCGATGACAGAGTGATCGACATTAGAAGAAAATGCTGGTACACATTCTATTTTGTCTCGAAAAATCTGGTCGATCAGCAAAATGGTGGGAGTGCAGGAAGTATGACCGTTCTAAAGATATCAAGGTTTGAATCCCGTTGTGCGCGTTATTTAAATTTGTATACTTGCATCGATGGTCGCATGGTCTGAGGCGTCACTAGACGGCCGATGAACGATGTTTGAAGAAAATACTGTTACATATTCTACCTGGTCAACCAGCAAAACCCCTTCAAAAATGGTGGGGTGCGTTATAAAGATATCGAGGTTCAAATCCCGGTGTGCACGCTGTCTAAATGTCAGGTTCATTTAATTCTGGCGAGGGTGGAAATCAAATCCCTAGTGGTGTAAACTGTATGTATTTCTCACTCCGAAACATTTTCTTAATCATACCTACCACACTTTTTGCCAGAAAGGGTGCGTGTCACTCATATAGTTATGGCAGGGAAGGTCGTGGGTTCGAATCTCGCTCAGGTGAACTGGGGTGGTTTTCTACTCTCCCTCACTCTACGTAAATGCTGGAACATTACTACCTTACTCCTCCAGTCCATGGCGAATATCTACAACCGTGCATGTTTATTGAAGATACCCAACTACCAATTTTAGTAGATTTTTGTGGTGGGGGATAGCGGCCACTAATTGAGGATTCCGAGTCCCCTGGTTGTGCATTATTAGAGCTGTGTCAAGGCTCTCTAGTTGCGACATCACAGGGATAAGCCCATTACCACATAGGGGGTTGTGACATTGCGATGTCTAGTTGCGACATCACTGGGAAAAAACCCATTGCCGAGGGTAATGGTTGCTAGTGTCATTGTCCTAGCTCACGGTTTCAAGGTCACGATCTATTCCTGTCTTGTCGAGCCACCAAAATGGTGCCAGTCATCATGGAAAACACATTACCACACAGAGAGGGAGGGTTGTGACATCATTCAAGGTCATCTTTAATATATGTATGTAAAACCTTAAATTTTTAATAAATATATATTTTGTAATATCGTATTTTACTCACGCAAAACCTTTCTGTCCCCCTTACACGTAGGTTAACCAGATACGAGTCTTGACTTGTCGAGATAGCAAACTGGCGCCAAACATGAACAGGGTTAATTACCTCATAGTCCCAATCCATTCCTGTCTCAACTTGTCTTGTCGAGCCACCAAACTGTCACCAGTCATCAGGGAAAACCCATTGTGTGGGGGAAGAGGGGGGGTTGCGACATCATTCAATGTCGTGATCTATTCCCGTCTCTACTCGTCTTGTCGAGACGCCAAATTGGCGCCAGGTATGAGTCATCATGGTTGCGACAGTGCAATTACGTCATCTGGAAAACCCATTGTCGTGAGAGGATTGCCAAAGTCAATGACCTCATACACTAGCTCATGGTTTCAAGGTCACGATCTATTCCTATATTGACTCGTGTTGTCGAGCTTCCAAACTGGCACCAGGTATGAGCCATCAGGATTGCGACAATGTGATGACGTCATCGGGAAAACCCATTGCTGGGGGGAAGGGGTGCTGGGGTCAATTACCTCATGCAATAGCTCACGGTTTCAAGGTCACGATCTATTCCTATCTCGACTCGTCTTGTCGAGCCACCAAACTGGTACCAGTCATCAGGGAAAACCCATTGGTGAGGAGGGTTGCGACATTATTCAAGGTCACTTTCTATTTATGTCTTGTCAAGTCGCCAAACTGGCGCCACGTATCAGGGGAAACCCATTGCCACATGGAAGACCTGCGGAAATAATCCTTTGCGACATTGAAGGAGGACAACAGGTCATTAACCCCATGTCATCATGAAAATAACTAGAGTGGTAAGGGGGTTCAAACGTGGTGGGGGCAGGGGGAAAGCACTGTAATTACACAGTGATATAAATAACAGCCAATCACAGCGCTGTTCCTCCACATACAAACCGTGGAAAGGTGGTCAGGGGTAGGGTGAAATTGGGGTGTGGTAAGGGGGGATGCCAACAACCAATCAGAGCAAAAGGGCGTGGTCCCGTGACGAGCTCTAAGCCAATCAGCATCGAGTACCAGGTAGTCTGACCAACTACCTATATTTATAATGGGTAATTTCAAGCTGATTTCCAATACTAACGGTATAATCCATTTACCCCGAAAGGTAGTAGTATTACCTTGACATATTACACGATTATTCTATCCTATAGACTGAGTCAGGGGCGGCCCATAGGTGTTACAGGGGCCTGAACCCAACAAAATATTTTGAACATAAAAAAATATTTATCGTTATTTAATAACATATTTTGTAAGAAAGCATGGATATGAAGTGGATCACCATTTTCTACACACAGTGAATTATTCTATTCGTTATACAGTATTCCATTCCTAAGAAAATGCATTCTTTGCTCCAATTGCCACTCGACTGTATCAGCGCTAGAGACTTCAATGATTATATCGAAGCTGACATGGGCCAGCTCCTCTCAAATAATCCCCGTCGTCCAGTGGGAGAGATCTCTCGATCGCATTCCACCACGAGATTTACAGTGCTAATCGGGCCAGTCCGAACGAGCCCGCGATTCGATAGAGATGGTTTATATTTTGCAGGTGGATAGCAAGAAGAAAAAAGGTGACTGAGGGTTGTGGACAATGGTAGGCTGTAAGGATCTTAAGCATTTGAGTGAAAGAATTTAAAAAAATATATTAGGAATGTGCAATTCATTTTGAAAATGTGTGTATATTTAAAACATTTGGAACAGTAAATTTTGCATCACCGAGATATTCCACGATCCTAGCACAGTTTCAGTACGTTTAAAAAAATCAAAACGTTCCTCAGGAACACCATGGGACAAGACCGGTTAAATTCGCTGGTTATGCAAATTTCAACAACAGTCATCAATAGGTTTGCCAGTCAGAAGATTAGAAGTGCCCAACATTTGTACAAATAGTGGAATAGTGTCATCCCTTGGTAAGTTTAATTCAAACTTATATAATTTTATTCTTTCTGTTTGTAAATTTGTTTAGTGATTTTGTAATTCTAGTGATTTCCAAAAATAAGAAACTCAAATGAATTTAGTTTAATATGTTAACACGTGGTGAGAAAAAATCATTACCGTTAAACTTTGACCCGGTCCCACCACAAATAAATATCACGTACCACCACTGGGCCGAGCCATAGTGAAATCATGCAAGGTAAGCTTGCTACCTTAGTCAAAGTAAACAAAGGGTACCTTGACAAAATAAATTAGGATCAAACAGATGAAATGTGTGAATATAAATTATTTTACTTTCAAGTTAATAAGGAGCTATAAAAAATTAGTCCAAACCTACTGAAAATAATATGTTTAGGATTATTTTAAGTTACTTGGCACAAAACGTTTATAAATAATTGTATTACAATTTCAATATTTCGTTTTTGTGATGTGACAATTTAATATAAATATATACATTTTGATGTTTTGATGGATGTAGTTGAGATGGATACTAGACCAAAGGTATTAGAATAAAATTGTATGGTTTGCTCTTGACAGGAAGGTCGGAGTTCTAGCCTCAGTCTGGTGTACTGAAGTGAATTCTCCTAAATGGTTTCATACTCTTCTTTAACTCCAGTGCGGCTGCACATTTTCTAAATTCTACCTTCTCCATCTATCTCTACGCCATCAGTGTAACTATGCGGATATTTCGAACGGGTATAAGACACCTACCTTGAGCAGATAAGTTTAATTCAATGATTTGTGTTAGCATATCACAAAACATGATAGCTATTATTTTATTTTCAAAATTTAGACTATCATATACAATGCTCACCATCTTAAAAAATAAATATTTATTGGGTGATATGAAATAAATTTAGTAATTGCTGAGAGGAAGTACTTATGAGCAAGAGCATTAACTTTTGATTATACACTTTATTGTCTAAGTAACTGTTAACTAGCAAAATATTTAATTTTTCTTTAAATACTCATTTGTTTGAATTGATGGTCATGAGCGAGTAAATGTTTGTTTTCAGATGATTAAAAGCCAGACAGTAAACTCAAGCCTGAAATAATTTGGCTTTTTAATTTTAAATTAAATTCTTATGTATGATTTTATTAATTTTCTCACAACTTGTGAATGTGGTGAATGACAGGCCTCCACCGTGGTTCGGATTCCACGTTAAACTGTAGGTACTCCATTTTATCTCACAATCATCCTACCATTACACATTAGCGTAAGTGCGTATAACCCGAACGGGTAGTAAGACGCGGTGCTGATAAGAATATTAATTTTCTTTATTTACGCTTGTCATATTAGGAGATATTTATTATTCTTGTATTTTGTAATCTTAGACCATCAGGTCAGTAAGAAAATGTTAACTTAATAAAATTAAGGCGAATTCATCGTTAAAAGAAGAAATATATTTAAGAAAATAAGACGAGTTAATTTTTTTTAAATAACAAGAGAGGGTGGACGGCTCAGAAAGTAGATTAGAGTACGCGCATGGGAAAGTAGAAGGGGTAGGGGTAGGGGTATGGCCAGGAGGAGGGGAAGATAAAGTGGTCCGAACCAGCGCCGTATCGGTCTGCCTTGAGGATCTCCTGCTAAAATTCCCTAAAAGGAGAGCGTCGACTTTGAAAGGCCAGCACTGGAAAAGCTCTGTTATTGGTTCCCTGAAACCATATGCATGATAACGCTTCGGATATTTAAAAAAAAATAGTTACATACGTTACCACCCTATCATAATGCTCGTGCTCTGATAAGACCCTTTGCCCCTTACTCTGGAAATATTTTAACAATATGAAAAATCAAAAGTAACTTAAAAATACTATCACAATTATTATTGCCAATGAACAATCAAACTGGACGCTGAACTACTTTTTTAAGTTTTAACAATATGTCTTGTACATATGTGTCTATTTAAGAAAGTATTCATTAAACTAGACCGCCAATGATGGGGAGATCGAGGTTCGAATCTCGGTTGGATGTACTGAGCGTGGTTTTCCCAAAGTGGTATTCCACTCTCTCTCCACACAAATGTGGGCACATTTACTTTAAATATGACCTTCCTAATCCCTAAAACCATTGGCACAATTAGCACATAAGCGTGTAATCTGAACGGGTAATAAGATGGGGTCCAAATAAAATTAATTTGTTTACTACACACGTCCAAATTAGGTATGTAAAGTACATTTTAATTTAAAATGTGTAATTATATTCATTTCCCTCGGCTATCACGTGTAGTCCTAGTTTTTTGATGCTCTAAATGGCTCTGATACCATTCAACTAACTATCGAGACCATATTGTAGTTAAATATATGACTAGAATTTGTTCATATCTTTTTAGAACCTCTTCTTACTACCTTACCTGTCTTGTTTACACACATACTTACTAATTAGGCTAATGTGTTAGGTATGAATAAAATTGAACTTAGGGGAAGTGTATTCGTATGTTCATGGATGGAGAATGTATAACTATTTAGGGAAAATCCCCCTCACTACACCCATTCGGGATTTGCACCACGATCTCCCCAATCATCGGGTCTAGTAAATGGCAAGAGATATGCTTTGAACCATGCAACCACCCGAAACTGGTGCAACTCTAATTGACTTGCTGCTCCTTTGAATGAGAGCTTGTTTCTGAGTCTACTCGTGTATTTGAATATTCAATCTTCATTGAGAATCTTTGGTATTTTATTAATACTCTGAGGGGCTAGTGTTATTTTGTTTGAAACCTTTGATTACTTATATGCATACGGATAAAAGTAAATACTCCAAAAAGTGAGTAAGAAGTAAATACTTCTTAATTGATACACACTCATTAAATATTAGTTTATTATTATTATATTATTATTATTATTATTATTATTCAATCTTCTGCTAAAGCTGATGCAATACTGAAAAAGAGTTTGAAAATTGTATTCAGGATGTCAAAGATTAAGGGGGGGGAAATGTAAAAGTATTTAAAACATTATTGGTAATCACATGTTTTTATTAAAATTATCTTATACGGTATTATAATATACAACTGTAAAAAAACTAGAATAAAGAGTTTATGTACAGTTATAATTATTATTGAAGTAGGCATGCTCCCTAGAGGGGTCTGTGTACCCTATAAAAACAAACGTATTGTGCAATATCTTTACCTTGAAAAATGTGCTTGAGAAACCAGAATTAGATGGGTGGAATTATTTTAGTATATTTCATCTGGGCCTAATAAATGCATAGCCTTCACTTTGAATATTGCTACAACAACAAAATCAATTTCTAAGGAATATAGTATATCTTAACTAAAAATAAATAGAAATATTATCTTAACTCTCTGAAAGTTAAAACATAACTTTAACATCTAATTTAAGTCAACTAAAAATAAGCTTGACCCAATAGATTCTGACCGATTTTCTTCAACTTACTCAAACTTTATTCAACCTCCCAAAAACTTACCAAACTTTCCCGAACATTATCAAATCTTCCCGAACCATAGTTAATCTTCCTTAACTTTATCTAAACTTGGCAAACCTTACCGAACGTTATAAAACATTATCGAGCCTTAACGTGCCATAACTGACCTTAGATAACACTACCCAAAATAACTTAACATTCTCAAGCCTCCCTGAATCTTACCCAGCTGTATTCAATCATCTCGAATCTTACACAGCCTTGACTTAACATTACCACACATTATCTAAACATACACAAGCTTCTCAAAACCCATACAACCTTCCCGAACCTTACTCAACCTTATCGAGGGCTACAGAACACCCTCAATTTGAACTTCGCCAGATTTGAGTGAGCTCTTAAATATAAACACGTTCCCAAAGTAGCGGCCCGTGGGCCGCATCCAGCCCGTGGCACATATCCGACTGGCCCGCTTGTATGTAATACATTTATACTTACTGTTATTCAGCCTACAGTCATATAATCACACACACACAAAAGTTCAACATTAGTGTGTGCATAATTTTTAATAACAAAAAACACTTAAGACTATTTCAAACTGTAAAAAAAAATTATCACTAAATACGTGATTGTCGGAGTTTTTATTCACATAATTTAATAACTACTGCTTTAACAAATTCACTAACCCAAATAATAATAAGCTCTTCGGCTAGTTGGAGTTTGAGGCCACTGAAAGAACCTATCACACCAAATTTAACCTTACTAAAACAACCTTAGTTAGCTTCATTAAACTGCAGCCATCTTTGACTCGGAAGCGCTTAATGCTGCCAATATTGCAGTCACAACTTTACGAATACGTATATCATTATCGAATAAATAGCCAAATATTATATTTTTATTTACGGTTATAGCCGCATCTAAATAAAGGTACTGGTTTCGATTCCCGTGTCAAGGTGTCATTTTTTAGCTTAAAAAATTATTATATTTAGATGCGGCAATAACCGTAATTATCAAATATAATAGATTAGTTATTTATTCCAGCATTAAAAATTACTAACCATTACCAAAATATATATTTACAACCCATGCCAAGATTAACAAAACTGGACCTAAGATTGTTTTGCCAAACTAAATTTAATATTATCTATATTAATAAATTTACCTAAGTGTTCCCGCAATAAAGATAATTGGTCACTAATAGTAGTTTAAGTAAAAATATAACATTTATTTGAAACAAAGAGAATAAGTTCTATGTTAGCACTCGATCTACTTGTTTTTAACTAAACTAATAACCTAGTAATTGTTATCACATTCAAAACTGGACGGTCAGGAAATGTTTCGTAACTGGCCACGAGCATTAAGTCGATGGATTTGATTTGTGGGCCGTTTCAACGCAAGCACACCATGTCCAACTAATTATTATTGGATTGAAGTTTTTAAAGAAAAATAAGAAAAAGCGACAAAGTAGAAGTGTGTAAGGAGTATTGTTATATATAATTTAATTAACATAAAAATAAAACAAAGCCGTTCATTTGAAAGAAAATACAGACTTTCAAGTTTTATAAAAAAATGTTTTATCTTGCTAGTTTGTTTGTTGATGCACTATATTTTACTACTCATCCAGGAAATCTGCATTTACCTAATTACTTTATTGAAGTAAGGATAAGGAAAGTATAATTTAGATCTAGAAGAAAGATGACTGCATTCACGCGGAGAAAGAGTCGTAAGCCATTTTAAAATACACTACCAGTATATCTGATCAGAATTTGAGAGTCCGACCACCCCACGTGTCCACCATTTTTATTAGCACCACGTCTTACTACCCGTTAGGGTTATACGAATCTACGCTAATGTGTAATGGTAGGGTGATTGTGAGATTAAATGGAGGACCTACAGTTTAACGTGAGATCCGAACCACGGTAGAGACCTGGCATTACACACATTCACAAGTTGTGATTAATACACGTCTTGTCAGAGGTGAAGGAAGGGTTTGGTAATAAGATAAATATGTGCCAGTACCGAGGATTGAACTCTGGACAACTACAAAATTGTTTTAGTAATTAGGAAGGCTATATTTAGAAGAAGTGTACCCAAATTTTCGTGGAGGGAAAGTGGAAAACCTTTTGGGAAAACACCCTCAGTACACCCGACTGAGATTCGAACCTCAGTCTCCCCCGTCATCGACAGTCTAATCTACTGCGAGCGTAGCGCCTTGTACAATGTGGCCACCAAAGCGAGCTGTACCCATCATTGCTGGGGATCTTGTTAATATCTTATTATTTTAAAAACTGAGCTAAGACAATTCAGTGTAATTTTTTTAAATTATCATATAGTACCTATGTGCACCGGTCTTGTTTTTTGTAGCTATCTTAATTTTTTTTAAATATATATATATATATATATATATGAAGTTTG
>CABFVX010000049.1:277386-361217 GCA_902151425.1 Timema shepardi
TTTATACACATATATCCTGTATCAAAATGCATCAGTATTAATTTAGTTATTTGATTTTCACTGTTTGTTTTACAAAAAGAAATGATATAGAAGTATATTTTTTAAATTATATTAACGGCCACATGGTCAGCTGTAAGTTTTGTATCAGACCCCTTTTTTATAACTAGGGCACATATTCACAAATCTTATTCATAACTTTAATAACATTAGTCATTTTTTGTGATATCTAGAACCGCAATTATAAAAATGTAAATTAATTTTTTGACTAATCCACGTGTTTTGAACGTAGGCCAATACGCAGTTTTTTGTATTAGAGTACAACTTTGAGGTAGTTTATCTTTTAATATCTCCATATAACCCCAACGTGGCACCCAATTACACGAATATTGATAAATAGTTAGTTTTTTCCTTGTAGGTGATCAATCAATCTGATTGACACGCTACAACTCACACCCCATATAGAACTCGTAACAGAAATTTCCCTCCATAGATCTTTCTTCAAACTGGACCCTCGTCACCTCCTCAAAAATTTTCTCTCATATCATCCACCTTCCTCGGTCCCGGCACATATTTATCTGATTACCAAACCCTTCCTTCGCCTCTGACAAGACATCTTGTTAATGTGAGGAATGCCAGGTCTCCACCGTGGTTCGGATTCCACGTTAAACTGTAGGTCCTTCATTTCATCTCACAATCACCCTACCATTACACATGAGCGTAAGTGCGTATAACCCGAACGGGTAGTAAGACGCGGTGCTAATAATAATAATAATAATTAGCAACCCTCATCACCCTCCTTCTTAACCCTACTGAATAACCCCACTCCAGACCACTCGACCCCATCCTCCGCTGACACGACGTTACCAACACCACCTCATCGTATATTCCATTCACGGTAGGAATTACTCTCTGAAAGGTCTTTTTTACTACCAATATTATACTATATAATAGATTTCTGGTAGGGAAAAAGGCCTTTCAGAAAACAATTCCTATGGTGAACAGACTAGAAGGACCCAAGCCAACACCTACTAGATAAGAAAGCCTGAGAGCGCCTTACGGGTAAGTGTCTGATGTCACAAGTCCAGGTCCATAGCCTTGTCTCGGCGCGCGACGGTAGTCAAGGCACAACAATGCCAGCCAAATGTTGTTTCCGTTTTAAAAGGGAACCTTCCAACCCTTCCAAACGTTTCGGTCTTTTCATCGCCAAAGGATAAAATATTGAAGAAAAAATAGCTTTCAAGAATTCAGAGGAAAGATTTTGTACCTACTAAAGAGTCGAAAGTAAGAATCTATTTTTTTTAAATAGACAATAGAAAATTATTTAAAATTTGAAAATTAGCATTGTACTATATTTAAAAGCATGTTATATTTTTTTTATATAAATAAAAATCTAAAAATACGCTGAGTGTTGTGTGAAACTATAGGTAACTGCTATTTTGTTTGTTTAGGTATGTGAGTTACCTTTTAAAGATTTCGATTTTCAACGTGAGGTATGTACACTACATGAATACAATAATACAATACAATCATTAATACTTACATCCATACAAAGCATCACACACACACACATAATCTACACAAAACATACAATAGCACCATAAACCACACATTAATGCATGTACACAGTAGAGAAAAGAACCTAATACAAACAAGCATGCAATACACATATCAAATACATACAAATTAGTACATAAAATACAAACTACAAATACAATATAAAACATATCATCCATCATACATGCATATATACTTTAAAAAAATTAGTACCAATATCTACTGATCAATCTTTGAAAGGCATAGAATACATACTTATCATATATACAAGCCGTACAATAACACCACAAATCATACATACAATACAAGATATACATTAGTACATACAACATACATATACAATGCAGATAATAATACAATACATACATCAAATACATACAAAGCAATATATTATATACAGACCATCAATACAATATAGCACATAAAATCAAACACACATACATACAATAAATAAATATCATACAAACATTATTACTTCCAACCATACAAAACATACAATAAATATACACTAATTATACAATACGTATAATAACAGTACAAATCAAACACCCAATAAAACGCATACAGTACACATACTTTTGTACAATACGGTCAAGAACACAATACAAACGTGCAATGTAATCATACATCATATGCATACAAAGTAATACATAAAATACGGACCATTCATACAATATAACACATAGCATCATAAGCACATACATATATAGCATTCAATTAATAAAACTTACCTCCATATGAGGCATATATATATATATATATCATACTGTAACACCGCCCTTACTCTTCCCCGAAGAATAAGGCTGGCGCACAACAAACAATAAGATAAAAGATAAAAAAAAAAGCAATTGCAAAGGGCTGTGAGAAATATAAACAAAAGTAAACAAACCAGTTTACTTATTATATTGACGTTCTTAACAAAAAAAAGGATGGCAAAAGCAGGGAAACCTGGATTAAGAAGAATATATGTCAATGGTAACAATTTGTAGTTTTATTGATAGTTAGGATAAACTTGAACAGAGTATATATTAAAAAAAGGTGATTAAGTTGTACAATTTGGAATAGCTTACTATTCATGAAGCTATTAGCATACGAACATAATATAGAAACAAATGAACAATGGACTATATAAGCCCGCAAGGCCAATGAGTTAACTGACGACAATATTCCAATACAAAATCTGGCTATGCAGACACAAATACTCCATACGAATGATAACACAAGACTTTTGCCGTATGGGCCATTCAGTTAAAAGGGGTTCATAATAAAATACTTATAACTTTATGTTTACAACATGAAACTTCCCACTGCCTGATATGCATTTTTGATATACAAAATAAACATGGGTCTGTTAAATACGACTCCAGGTAAAGTTAAAATATTCCAAGTCTAGAATCGACTACAACCTCCACAGTGACGTTAGAAAATTTAAGTCCAAAATATCAGACATATTCACAAGTTAAATATGACAAAAATATTCTTGGAATATTTACTAAGTCCAAAATGATCTGACATAATTACAAGTTAAATATGACGAGATGATTCTAAGTTCAATATGTTTGACATATTTACGAAGTCCTAAATGATTTGATATATTTATAAGTCGAATACGACGCGAAAAGAATTTCCAATATACAACTGCCGAAAAGGGGTTTTCGTACCTTGCGACTATTTCCTAGACACCCAAGGTGTGTCCTAGGGGACAGCCCTGTCAAGAAGTAGCCTCCATGATGAACAACATGAGTATTTATATGATTATACAAGCTCAAAGAGGGGGAAGAGGGGTGAATACAAAACATAGGTCAACAAGACATAGCGTCGGGAGGGAGGGGTTAAAATATACACGCGCGGAGCTGGATGAACTTTCTCGAATAATAACAATCTTTTTGCGCAGGCGCGCCACCCACTTTTCCACATCCCGCCTTGAGGGATAGAACATTTTACTAGTCCAATATTTTTCCTCGTTCTGATGATCAATATTTTGGTGGAGGCAAGTCGTCTTTATTTTTGTGTGTGGGAAACAGTAAGTTGGCGCAGCAACAGTGGGGGACTTTGGTGAGTTTTCTTGAGTTTAAAGTTGTTGTTTTTTTGGAGCATATATTCCAAATAAATGCTACAATACATACAATGACACAACAAACACTAATACAATAGCACCACAAACCATACATGAATACATGCAACATATATACAATACAGACAATAATAGAATACAATGCATACATCAAAGATAAACAAAACCCTATATAAATTATAAATCATCAGACAGTATAACACCCATTATCGTACATATATAACATACAAACTTATATCCAGCCATCCATCCATGCAAGGCATAAAAAAACTTAAATCATACATACAATATCATAACAAACCATACGAATAATACATTAATATATATATATATGTATTACATATATATATACATATGTAGTACTGACAAACAATACTATCATTTACAGACCATCAATACTATCATGCATACATATATGGTATACAACACTAATACTTTCATCCATACAAAGCATAAAAACACACATAAGATGTATGCGATACATTCAATAACGCTATAGGACAGCACACACAAAACACTACAACCATAAATACATTAATAGACACAACAAACAAACATGTATATCATTCTGACATGAATACAATATGAATGTGTGTGTGGCTGTGCGCGTGTGTGTATGCATGTCTTATAAGTATTGTATTTGCATATTGTATGTAAGTATTGCATGCATTAGACCTATTGTATGTATATACATTATGCATACCCGTATTATATACATGTTTACTTATCCATGTTTACTGACTACAGGTTTTAAGTATGTCATTCGGGCATTGCATGTTATATATATATATATATATATATTCCTTGTACATATATATTTTATTCATCTTAGACGTTCGGTGTATGGCTGGAAGGCTGATGGTTTCTATATATGTATATATATATATATATGTATTATGTATATATGTATCATATATATATATATGTTTTAATGATGCTCTTTATGTTATATATTGCAGTATATTTATGTTGTTTGTATTTCATTCACATATGTATTGTATCCGAGTATGTTTTGTATTATATAGGTGGCTTTTGTTTTATTGTGTGTATTTAATATATATGTATTTGCATTATATTTTATGTATTGGAGAGATGGATTTAAATATAATGATTTATATTTATAATGAACTGTATGTATGATGGTAGGTAGGTATACATTATATGTATTGTAGGTATATATCATATTCTGGTTATATAATTATGTTGTGTATGGATGAATGGAAATACATTGGCATGTATGTATAGTGACACATAATGTAGTCTAAGTTGTATATATATATATATATATATATATGATATATGTATTAGTGTATGTATGGTTGTGGTATTTTGTTGTGTGTTGTACTAACTTATAGTGTTATTGAATGTATCGCATGCATATATTTATTGTATGTATGTATGTATGTATGTATGTATGTATGTATGTATGTATGTATGTATGTATGTATGTATGTATGTATGTATGTATGATTTTGTATGAATGGGAGTATTAATGATCGTATACCAACTATGTATATATGATGGTAATGATGGTCTAAATTTGATGTATTTTTTGTATACATTTGATGTGTCTCTTGTGTATTTGTTTGTCTCTACTGCATGTATGGATGTGTGTTGTATGTATTAATGTATTGTTCGATTGTTCGTATGGTTTGGGATTTTATCGCATGTATGGTTTAAGGTGTTATTGTATGTTTATAAGCCTTGTGTGGATGAATTAATAGATATAAGTAATAAAGACGAGTTTATTTTATGTATGACTGTGTTTGTATTTAGTGTATTCAATGTAATGGATTCTTGTTTGTAGTATATACATGTATGTATGTTGCATATATTAACGTATGGGATTTTGATGTTATTTTAGGTATTGTCTGTTGTATCATTGTATGTATTGTATGTATTCCTCGTATAGATATAAGTATTATTATTTGTATGCTATGTGTCTATGTGTGTATGATGTTATATGTTATATTGTATTGATTGTTTGTATTTTATGTATCACTTTGACGGTATATGATGTATCATTATATTGCATTTTTGTATTTTATTCTTGTCTCTATTGTACACACGTATGTATGTTGTATGTATTACTTTATGTATTTTACTGTACGCTTGATTTGTGCTGTTATTGTATGTATTGTATAATTGGTATGTATGTGTTTAATGCAGTGTATGGTTGAAAGTAAAAATAATTATATTCCATAAATATATATGTATGCATGTGTGATTTTATGTTTTATATTGAATTTGGGGTCTGTATTTTATGTATTTCTTTGTATGTATTTGATGTACATATTATGTGTTTGTTTATATTTATTTTTTAAGCACCCCGTCTTACTACCCGTTCGAGTTACACGTCTGTTTATTAATTACACTGCTGTGTTAGGGCTTAAGTAGGTTGAATTTATAGGAAGTTCCCAGCATTTGCGTGGAGGGAGAGTGGGAAGCCACCTGCAGTTCACCCGACCGGGATTGAACCTTGATCTCCCGTATTTGGCAGTCTAGTATATTTCGAGAGTAGCGTCTTAGACCATGCAGCCACCGAGGTGGTCTAATAGCTAATGGATTTGGTTGTTAAGAGCTCCGACCTTCCTCTCACTGGAAAATCAGACTAGATTACTTCGAAATTTACGCTGCGTGTCTACCGATTTGGGTCATACGTAGCTAATATAATATTGTGTTAAAATAGTGTACGTAGCTATAATAATATTAGGTTCAAATATTGTATGAAGCTAATATAATGTGTTCAAATAGTGCACGTAGCTAATATTATATTATGTTCAAATAGAGTAGGCAGCTAATATTATGTTATGTTCAAATAATGCACAATGCTAACATAATATTGTTTTGAAATAGTGTACGTAGCTAATATAATATTATGTTCAAATAATGTACAAAACTAATAAAATATTCTGTTCAAATAGTGTACGTAGCTAATATTATATTATATTCAAATAATGTACAAAACTAATAAAATATTCTGTTCAAATATTGTAAGCCGCTAATATTATATTATGTTCAAATAGAGTAGGCAGCTAATATTATATTATGTTCAAATAATGCACAATGCTTACATAATATTGTTTTGAAGTAGTGTACGTAGCTAATATAATATTATGTTCAAATAATGTACAAAACTAATAAATTATTCTGTTCAAATAGTGTACGTAGCTAATATTATATTATGTTCAAATAATGTACAAAACTAATAAAATATTCTGTTCAAATAGTGTATGTAGCTAATATTATATTATGTTCAAATAATGTACAAAACTAATAAAATATTCTGTTAAAATAGTGTAAGCAGCTAATATTATATTATGATTCAAATAATGTACAAAACTAATAAAATATTCTGTTCAAATAGTGTACGTAGCTAATATTATATTATGTTCAAATAATGTACAAAACTAATAAAATATTTTGTTCAAATAGTGTAAGCAGCTAATATTATATTATATTCAAATAGAGTAGGCAGCTAATATTATATTATGTTCAAATAATGCACAATGCTAACATAATATTGTTTTGAAATAGTGTACGTAGCTAATATAATATTATGTTCTAATCTTATACAAAGCTTATATTATATTGTGCTCAAATAGTGTACGTAGCTAATATAATATTATGTTCTAATGATATACAAAGCTACCATAATATTATATTATGTTCAAATAATGTGCATAGCTAATATAATAGTATGTTCAAATAATGTACTAAATTAATATAATAGTGTACATAGCTTATGAAATATTCTGTTCAACTAGTGTACGTAGTTTATTAAATATTCTGTATTGTTTACGTAGCTTATGAAATAATTTCTTCAAATAGTGTATGTATCTTATGAATTATTCTGTTCAAATACATAGTGTACGTAGCTTATGAATTATTCTGTTCAAATAGTGTATATAGCTTATGAAAAATTCTGTTCAACTAGTGTACGTAGTTTATGAAATATTCTGTATTGTGTACATAGCTTATGAAATATTCTGTTTCAATAGTGTACGTAGTTTATTAAAGTATTCTGTATTGTGTACATAGCTTATGAAATATTCTGTTCAAATACTGTACGTAGTTTATTAAAGTATTCTGTATTGTGTACATAGCTTATGAAATATTTTGTTCAAATAGTGTACTTAGTTTATTAAAGTATTCTGTATTGTGTACATAGCTTATGAAATATTCTGTTCAAATAGTGTACTTAGTTTATTAAAGTATTCTGTATTGTGTACATAGCTTATGAAATATTTTGTTCAAATAGTGTACGTAGTTTATTAAAGTATTCTGTATTGTGTACATAGCTTATGAAATATTCTGTTCAAATAGTGTACATAGCTTATTAAAGTATTCTGTATTGTGTACATAGCTTATGAAATATTTTGTTCAAATAGTGTACGTAGCTAACAACAGCCTTTTGGTACGGTTATAAAGAACTATTAAAACTACTTATTGTGATTTTTTATGGTGGTTGTTTTTTTACAAAAGCTTGACCTTGATGTGATAATGCCTAGGGATCCACAAGAAACTGGGAATCCCAATATTTTATTACGTTCTTTGCGCGAACTCAAGAAAGAACACCTTGAGGATGAACCTCTGGGTGGATAAGTATCTTGTGGTTTTTCCAAACCAGTTTTTATACCCGCGCAGAGTTGAAGTACCTAAGGGCCGGCTGATGAACTCACCCAGAAAGTCAGGAACACAACATTCATTGCCGAT
Organism: Timema shepardi; assembly: GCA_902151425.1. NCBI lineage: Eukaryota > Metazoa > Arthropoda > Insecta > Phasmatodea > Timematidae > Timema > Timema shepardi. The sequence goes on from CABFVX010000049.1 coordinate 285,731, forward strand.
TAAAAAGAAGAGGAATGGAAAAGTTTCAGTCATTATACAACTGCCTCAGGTCGAGTTAAGGTAAATATTTTTGCAATTTTTTTATGACAAAAAACTTTTCCTATCAAAATAAATTAAACACAACTCCAGAAAAGTATATTTAGAAAATATTCTACATATAGTTATCTCAATAATAGGTGAGTATGTGCATCGTGGTATTTAACTAAGATATTTTTCTTTTAAAAGGGTTTTCATCGAATGCCATTAAATTCATGACAAAAATTCAAGAAATGTTAAGATAACTATGTGTAGAGTCGACTTCGGTGGTCTTAAAGTAAAGTATTCTCCTCAGTCCTATATGTTCGTGGGTTCAAACCCAGCCGGGCTCGATGAATGTTTCTTGAGCATTAAATATTCGAAGCTCACCTTCCTTCGGAAGGGAGGTATAGCAGTCAGTCCCATGTTGGATGTGACATGTAAACGAAACCCTGGCAGGTATGTGAAAATACCTTTCCAGACAAAATTGGTAGGCACTTTCTCTCTCGCTCATATACATTCTAGTTTGGTGATATAATCAGTCGGTTCATAAAGTGCATATTAGTACATCTAATAAATCTAAATAATAAAAGGAAGTGTTTGCCTATGTATGTTTGTTTGTTTGTGTGCGATGCCCAGCCAAATTTACGGCACGCAGATATCTGAAATTCTTAACATAGGTTGACGGAAGGGATTCCGAATTCACCTTGAAACCGGATTTTTAAAATATTAATAAGCTTTTTAATTAGGCTATTTTTAACAAATTTTTGAAGAAAATTATTTAAATCTGGCTTAGAATTAAGTTTCAGAGATAAAGTCTCAAAATTAAATCTGGCACCATGGGGGGAGGGGGTGGTGGTGGAAGCTTATATAATTATTAAACCACAATAGGTCAAGGGCAGTGCCGTGAAAGATTGCTAGTAAATAATAAATGAAACTATGTATAGAAAACTAAATTAAACGTATACTATATATTAATTGTTTTGAACAAAAAGTTTTTGCTATACAAACTACAAAAATACAGCCCTTGACTCACGTTGTACCAATTTCACCCTAAACGATGCAGAAGTGTATTTAATATAAGATTCTGGTAGGAAGAGCGTTATCAGACATATACAAGTGTTACTAAAACTACCTTGATTAATATTCACATGTTCTGCAAGTGTCGCTTTCTACATATACAAGACAATCAATACGGACACAAAAAATAATATCTTTTTTTTTTCAACGCATATAATTACCCATTTGGATAAATACCAGACAAGTTTGATTATCATCTAAAGTCCATTATTTGAAAACTGGAAACTCGTGTTGCCAAATTAACAGAAACAAAATATAACAATTGTATTTAGAAGAAAAAATAATCACCCGCATTTGATTGGAGGGAAAGGATTAAATCATTTAGGACAGGCGTGTGCAAATTACGGCCTGCGCACAAATTTAAAACTTTCGTGATTATACTAACAAAAATAACAAATTAAATACATAATCAGTACGTGTTTTTGAATATGTGAACCAATGACAATTTCGTTCATAATGTTATATATATATATATACACACAAGGATAATCTTGGGTTTACGGTAATTATTACGGTAGTCATATGACTAATAAAATGTATTTTTGTGTGAAAATAAAGTTCATTATTTAGTAAACTTGTTACATGTGGATCTTGCAAATGTCCATGAAGCACTCGGGGAGAAAAGTTTGGTCACCTCTGTTTAGGGGGTAAGAAAACTGAAGGCATATGATGACCCTCAAACTCCTATTAATGTCAATCCTGACTAGAGTGGATGACGCCTTTGTTCACCCGTCTACCGGTGCGGGTAACAAACAATATACAGTCAACTCTGGTTATATTGAACCTTTACGGATTCATCTATTTTGTTTACTAAGACAGATTTTTTTAAAAAAATCTGAAAGTAGTGGGTTGGTAAGTGGGTAAGGGACTTATTACACGGGACAACTTGTTACGTACAACTAGTTGACAACCAGTTGACTGGTGTCTGCATCTGCACAACTTGTTACGTGCAACTAGTTGACAACCAGTTGACTGGTGTCTGACATCTGCACAACTTGTTACGTACAACTAGTTGACAACAAGTTGACTGGTGTCTGCATCTGTACAAATTGTTGCGTGCAACTAGTTGACAACAAGTTGACTGGTGTCTGCATCTGTACAAATTGTTGCGTGCAACTAGTTGACAACCAGTTGACAGGTGTCTGCATCTGTACAAATTGTTACGTGCAACTAGTTGACAACCAGTTGACTGGTGTTTGCAATTGCACAACTTGTTACGTGCAACTAGTTGACAACCAGTTGACTGGTGTTTGCAATTGCACAATTGTTACGTGCAACTATTTGCTGCCACCATTGGTGAACGCCATCTTGAGAAAATGGCGTCGAAGAATGAGGCACGATTTCTTTCTGCCTTGCTTATAATAAAGAGAAGATGCAGACCAAGAAAAATGTATGTGTATACGATGTTATCTTCAAGACCTTGATAAGGGTCTGTCTGCACTAAACGTCATTAGAGGATCTGTGGACAGTAACACTTTTTTTTAAATTATTATGATTATTAGCACCGCGTCTTACTACCCTTTCGGATTATAAGCACTTAAGTTGATGTGTAATGATAGGGTTATTGTGAGATGAAATGGAGGACCTACAGTTTAACGTGGGATCTGAACCACGGTGGAGGCCTGGCGTTCCACACATTCACAAGTTGTGATTAATACACGTTTTGTCAGAGGTGAAGGAAGGATTTGGCCATAAGATAAATCTGTTCTAGAACCAAGGATTGAACCCCGGACCCCCAGCACAGACACCTTACCCCAATACCATGAGGTTTTTTAAAAATTAATTTCGTATGTCTACATAAAGATTTGATGAATTGCTAACCTATATAACTCAACTCGACACCAGAAGTTGCAGTTGCGAACGTACTTAGTTGTATAGTGAAATATATTAAATTTAAAACAATGCCTCAGTTCAAGTGCATATATCTAAAAGTTGACCTTATAGTTTCGCTGTATGGAAACTGTCTGCAACTAATCTCCAACAATGCAACTGAATTTTCCCAGTGTAATGGCTTTCATCCAAACCAATGCTTCCTAACATGTTAGTCAACCAGTTGCATGCAACAAGTTGCTCCGTGTAATAGGGACTTTAGAGTTCCAATACAATCCCTATTTATTAAAATATATTAATTAATATTAAATAAAATCTGTTATCTGCTGCTGTTTATTGTATACAGTTTTAGTTAATATTTTTTCCAGATTCTTTTCTAGAGTCTGTTCTTTTTCCACACTATCCATGTGTATCGTGTTTTACTATTTACAAATTATATATATATTTACACTTAATATTACAAACAATGGTACAACAATACATCAATATATACACGTACGATACTTGGTTATCGTGTCCACGACTCTAGTTTAACACGACCAGTCCCAAACAACGCACTCACAAGAAGACTACTTTACTAACTGGCTATTTGCACCTGTGTGCCCACCCCCTCTTTCCCCATTCCAGTTACAGAGGTGGGTAGGCTCACTACACTCGCAAAATGGCCACTACAGCTATCCGTTACACTATTTCCTCCCATTTTTAAGAGGCTCTCCTGAGCCACTATAATACATCACACTGAGAGTTATTGTATTTTTTTTCTCTCTACAGGAAATTCATTAGAATCACACCACCAGATTTCCGTGGGCTTCCTCTGCCTCATAGGATAGCGTCTCTCTGGAATAATCCTGGGTAGCACCAATATTTCCAAACTATTCATATATATATATATATATAGGTATGGTTTATGATCTTACTAATTAAATTAGGCCATTAGTAGCAAGTGTGCCAAACCTATTGATAGTAATAAGAATGTCAAAATGAGAAGTTTTCCTAGCACTCGATGAACCAACATACAAAAATATTGCCTAGCACCTGTAAATTATACTGTCCCGGGTCGAACGCGCGTGAGATAGTAAGGGGTGAAATTCGTCGAATCTTGTGGACTGGACTGGTATGCTAGTAGAACTTGTTGCAGGGCCTTGTCCCAGTTGTTCTGAGAGTTGTTGATGTACTGGGAAAGCATGCGCATAGAGTTCTATTGAATCTTTCTACCAGGCCATCCGGCTTTGGGTGGTATGGAGTTGTTCGAGTTTTCTCTATTCCAAGAAGTTGATACATGTCTTGGAACAATTTAGACTCAAACTGGTGTCCTTGATCTGTATGAAGTTCCACTGGCACACCAAACCGGCACATGAACTCTTCCACAATGAGCTTAGCTACTGTTGACGCTTCCATAGCTGGCATAGCATAAGACTCCGTCCATTTGGTGAAGTGATCAATCACTACAAGAATGTATTGGTTTTCTTGAACTGTCTTTGGCAAGGGTCCTAGAATACCCGTCGCTACACATTGGAGGGGAAATCCTGTGAGGTAAGTCCCAAGGGGTGCTCTCAGCTTGGTGGTCGGTGATTTCCTTCTCACGCATTCGGGACATTCTCTACACCACAGCTCTACATCATTTATCATCTTCAGCCAATAGAACCTATGTAGGATTTTCACTAACGTCTTGGTAACACCTAAGTGGCCACCAGTAACCACATCGTGCAATGATCTTAAGATATCGGTAGATAGGTGACGTGGTATTACAAGCTAAAGTATATCCGGCTTATTTTATTCCATCCAGTGATGGTACAGAAGGCCCTGGTGTACTTCTAATCGTTTCCACTGTGCCCACAAGCTCATGTAGTTCTCTCCTCTACTGGATGCTTCACAGGTGATTGGCATTTCCTTGTCTTCCCGCTTTAATTTATCAATGTGTCCTATGACTTCATCAGCGTCCTGTAGCAATCTGATGTCTATGCCTGACCAATGAAGTGCCCAGCTTGAGTCATCTTAAGATATAGGGGATACCGGCAGCTCCTCCTGCCCACATTGTTTACATGCAAACGCGATAATCCATCAGCATTTCCGTGACTCTTTCAAGGCCGATGCTCTGCCATCAACTCAAACTCAGCCAATTGCTCTAGCCACCGGGCAACCTGCCTTTCAGGTTCTTTAAACTGCTGTATCAAGCGAAGAGATTTATGGTGTGTGCGTACTTTTAACTTTTTGCTGTATAAATAACTTCGAAAGTGACGAGTTGCATACACCAACGCCAACATCTCTCTTCTAGTTACACAATAGAGACGCTCAGCCTTTGTTAGCGCTCGACTAATGTAGGATACTACGCGTTCTTCTCCCTCCTGTACTTGACTTACAACAGCTCCGATGCCTGTCCCACTGGAGTCTGTATCCAAGATAAGCTCAGTGTCCATCTTTGGAGAGGCAAGAATTGGATCAAATGTGAGACGTTGTTTCAGCTATTTAAAGGCACAATCACACTGTTTACTCCACCTAAAACTCTCTCCTTTTTATGTGAGCTGTTACAGGGGTCCAATGATGTTTGAAAATCCCTTTACATAAAGTCTCTAATATGAAGATAGCCCCCGAAATGCCCTGAGTTCAGTGAAATCACTAGGTATGGGCTAGTCCACCACTGTATGAACTTTTTCCGGATCAGTGGCCACACCTTCCTTTGAAATAACGTGTCCCAGAAACTTCACAGTTGTTCGAAATATATTACATTTCGATGGTTTCACATTTTATGCCAGCTTCCCGTAAACCTCTTGAGCACCTCACATAGTCCACTGATTTGCTCCTCAAAGCTTCTCTCAATAACGATTACATTATCCAGGTACACCGATGCCGTATCCTACTGGAGCCCAAATAGAACTAGATCCATCAATCTTTGGTACGTACCTGGGCCATTACAAACTCCAAAAGGAAGCAGCTTAAACGCCCACAGACCATCTCCTGTTGTGAATGTGGTCTTCTCACGATCCTGAGGAGCAACCTCAAGCTGCCAGTAGCCACTCACCATATCGATTGTGGAAAAATAGCCTCACACCTCCAAGAGAGTCCAGTAGGTCGTCTATACGAAGAAGGGTATACGCGTCCTTATTTGTAATATTATTCATCCGCCAATAATTTATACAAAACCTAGTTCCGCCATCTTTATTTTTCACCATAGCAACGGGTGAGCTCCATGGGGAGGTTGAGGGTTGAATGACGTCATTTTCGCTCATCTATTTCACAACACTTCTCATTTCCTCCCTACGGTGAAATGGTACTATTCTCGATGGTTGTCGGATGGGTGTACTTCCACCCGTATCAATTTCGAGATAAACTAGATTAGTACGACCAAGGTCGTTTGGTCCCCAAGAACCAACATCTGGAAAATCGTTTAACATGGCTTCTTCTATGGAACGTTGGGTAAGTGATAGCTTGGCTGAGTCTAAATCAAATAAGCTAGATGCCTTCTCTTCCAGGGTAGTTTTATCTCCAGTCCCTACCTTCCCTGCGATGACGCATGGCATCTGTGATCCAATATTTGTCCCACTATATAAAGTCACTGGATGTGGGTGTGGATCTAGCAATCTCACTGGAATAGCCTTGTCCTTGGAAGATACTAAAACGTGGGCCACGAAAACTCCATGCTTCTCAGAAAGGTGACTATTTGTTTCTAATACCCCCATCCCCGTGTCCGCACTGACTGCTGCTTGAAGCACCACCTCATGTCCACTCGGTATCATGATTGTCTCTTTCAAAGTCACCCGGCACACTCCGGGCAGTGATTCCCCTAGTGTTTTATTTAGGGGTTACTTCCCCTTCACCCACACGCATTATTCATCTCGAAAGCAAAATCTCGCATTTGTTTCTGCGTAAGAATTCATGCCTGTAAAACATATTTGTGTCAGTCCAATTGCAACAATCATTTCCTGTGTTACAAAATAGCCTCCTATTCTAACGGGTACACTCACTGTACTAAGCACAGTCATATGATCACCACTTGCATTTATAACTGACCTGCTCGTTGGCTGTAGTTTGCCATTTGACGCGCGTCGCCAAACTTTCTCATCTATGAGGGAAACAGACGCTCCGGTGTCTATCAGTAAATCTATAGGCTCATCCCAAAATTTTCAATCTACGAACACGGCCGAGCACGGCTCCACACTTCCTACTGCAACATGGTACTGTTTTGAATTAGAATTTATTGCTGGTGTGATTTCGGGCCCACCGGCACGCACTAGTTTTTTGTTTCTTGTCCTTAATGCACTTTGCCCAAACATGTCCCAGTTCACCGCATTGGTAGTACTTTATTTCTCGTCCACGTTGGCATTGCCTCATTGTCTGACTGGTACCTGCAGCACTTTTCAAGGATTCACAAACATCGTGGACGGCATCCATTGTCCGCATCACCGTGTTCATAATTTGTTCCGTTTTGTGATGTTCTTGAGCTACAACACAGGCGTCACTCATTTTTATCAGTTGCAATAACTCATTATCTGCAGATACTCGACACATGCGATCGGCTGCCTCCACTCGACCTATATCGTCCAACTCAAGAGCCAAACTCACGGCAGCGTCCAGTGTCATAGGCCGCTCTTGACGCACACGAAGTCTTATATCACTCCCGATACCTGCCAAGAACTGGACCCGCGATAATTCGCTCTAGCATCGCTATTTACAGTCGGGTATGCGCGAGTCGCGGGGGCCTTTAAGCTCGTAGCAAGCTCCAGTAGCGATTCGCCAATCCACCTAGTTCGATTCTGGAACTGTAATTTACCAAGTTCTGTTCTTTCACGTGGATTAAATTAGTCCCCTAACCACTCCATTAATGTGGCCCATACTTTTCTCTCGCCATCTGGCAGGTCTCTGTACACACTCAGAGCTACCCCCGAGAGGAGCATACCCATGAACAAACATTTTTTTCATCACTCCAACCATTGATTTCTGCCGCCAGTTGGAACTGAAATAGCCACTCACACCAATCAACCAGAACCCGTGTATACGGTTGGTTTTGCACACATTTCCGTCATTTTAAATCAAGTTCACAATAACCGCCGCTGCCACCAACTGTAGCGTGTTTTACTATTTACAAATTATATATATTTATATTTACACTTAAGATTACAAACAATGGTACAACAATGCATCAATATATACACGTACGATACTTGGTTATCGAGTCCACGACTCTAGTTTAACACGACCAGTCCCAAACGCACTCACAAGAAGACTACTTTACTAACTGGCTATTTGCACTTGTGTGCCCCCACCCCCTCCTCCCACATTCCAGTTACAGAGGTGGGTACGCTCACTACACTCACAAAATGGTCACTACAGGTAGAAAATAGAATATTTTTTTAGTTTCATATGCCCTCTCAAAGAAAGGGATTAGTGAAAACAATTACTAAATTGTCACAGAATGTCTTATTTTACTTGCCGCAGGCAAAAGTAAAGTAGCCCCATGGCTTATTTGGTGCTGACTGACAGCTCACTTCTGACAACTAATGGCTTTGAAAAGTTACCAGACCAAATTATGTATCCCTACGTCAAACCATATGATCTGCAAAAACATGTGTTTAGTAGCTGTCACTTCTGACAGTCAAAATTTAGGTATATACCTAAATGTTGGCTGTCAGAAGTCAGCTGTGAAATGTCAGTCAGCACCAAAGAAGCCATGGGGATACTGTATTAAAACTTAAGCCAGGATAATGAGTGCAGTGGCTGTTTAAGCTCAACCCCCCCCTCTCCCCCCCCCCCTTGAATTCCTTCGCCACATTTCGTACTTTCAGTCGAGCTTTGTGCTGCCTAAACAAGAACTCAGGCAGAGAATACGTGTCTTAAAGTTTAAACAACCAAAAAGTTATGTTTTTAAAGAATTATGATATAGAATGACATTTCTTACTAAAAGCTTCAATATTTCTGTTAACTAAAACCGAAGTTGAGGGTTCATTACAAACGAATTTTTTAGCACACATTGAAATGTATGTAGGTTGGAACCAATGGATTAGATTCTCTGTAGCTGAATGCTCACTACAACTGAATTCACTAAAACCAGAGTTGACTGTAAAATATTTGGCTAATATTGAGAAATTTTAGTACCGCGTCTTAGGCCTACCAGCCGTTCGGGTTATACGCTTATTTACCAACTACGCTAATAGTTTTAGGGATTAGGAACGTTATACTCAGAAGAAGTGTATCTAAATTTGCGTGGAGGGAGAGTGTAAAACCAATTTGTAAAAACTATCCTCAGTACAACCGACCTAGATTCGAACCTCAATCTCCCCGTCATCGGCAGACTAATATACTGCGAGAGTCGTGCGTTAGACCACGTTTCCACTGAAGCGGGTAATAGTATTGAGATTAAATAAGTAACTTATTGGTCACAAAACTACCTTTATACGGCAATTCCACCATACCTAAAGATGTTGAGGTAGCACGTAATTTCATGTTTTGAGATTTTAACAAACCGCCCACTTGATGGAAATGATAGACCTGTTTTTTGTGGTTCTTTTTCCTTCGGAGTTTAAGGATGCTAAAGCGAGTTTTGATTAATGTATTTTATTGTGCACCAAGTTTTTTTATAATCTCATCTTACTACCTGTTCAAGTTGTGCGCACCTATTATAATTTCTACAAAGGTGTAGTAGGTATGAGGAAGGAAGCCTCTTAGTGGAAATATACCCGGATTTGCTTGGAAGGAGAGTGGTAAAACGTGTAGGGAAACTCTCAGTAGACCCTAGCGGGGCTCGAACCTCAAACCTCCGTCTTCAACCAAGCCAGTCCAACACGAGACTGACGCCTTAGACCATTCGACTAGGTTCGGTTCTTGGCCTATGTGAGCGATGTGTCTGCGGGGTTCCCCCAAGAATTAAGGGCCCCAAAGATAGCTTTTTATTTAAATCGTTCGTATGAATAAATATATAGAAAAATAAATGTGACGGTGCACCACACAGACTTTCTCTAGCTTTTTATCTTAAAATAGACATTTACTAGGAACCTGTAAGATTTGTGAAACAAAATAATATACATTGTTACTTATTCACACTATGGCACTAGGAACTAGGAACACTGTGACAGAAAAATTGAGAAAAGAAAACCATCTTTGTCCACCAAAGAGCGTAGGAATCAAATTCATTTTCAAAGACCTAAATTAAAAAGTATATATATTTGCTTATAGCTCAGACATTATTTGTTTCATGAAAATATATTTCAAATAAAATATGAGTATATTTAATAGTACAACTTTACAATGGTAGGTTATTTTGTATCTAAGATAGTTGCTGAGAAATGGTGAAAATTGAGAAAATTCCCTGATGTAAAGTACTCTCAAATTCATTTTTATAAGAAAATGGGAAATGCCATCTGGTTTATAGTGATAAATAGTTTCTACATTTAAAATTTAATCAAAATCGTTAAAGTGAATTTTGAGAAAATCTATTTTTTTTATCTTTTTCTGTTCAGTAAACTACCCTTAATTTTAGAGTTAGATATTTAGTTCTAAAAACCCATAGGGGGACCTTATGTAAACCCCAAGTACTAAGTTTTATCGCAATCGGTAAAATAGTTTTGGCTCTAGCCCGAGGTACAGGCATACAGCATTGTGAAAACCACTTGTTTGGTTTCAGGGGTTCATGAAACGGTGACGATTATCAAAATCCTGAGCTCGATTTTTTTGACGATCACAATACTTTCCGAGGTGTCGAGGGAAAGTAATATAAGAGCAGTAAAATTAAATCAGTTACAACACCAGCCATTCGATTAATGTATGCAGCTCAATGTAACCGTAAGCCTGCTTCATGGTATGAATTCAAAAATTGAAAACTTATAAGGAGACAGGTTTCATGGAAGCAGTGAAACTTGCTGAAAAGATCTTACGTGAACTTAAAATAGACCCTTAATTTTCTGAAAATCCGGTCTCGCGCGTGGAAAAGACAATAATACAATTATGAATGCAAAGACGAATCAATTTTAGACCCAAAATTGAAATTGAAATTATATGTTTTTTAATTGTTTGGTTGATGTGATCGCAAGAAGCATGAAAAAAACATGAAGATGATATTGAATTTTTGTTCAATGTTTCAAACTGGAAATTAAAACATATAAAAAGTGGAAAAAAACACTTTCAGGTGCATGCAAAATTCTAGAGAACTTTCTAAAGGGTTAAAATTGATGCACTGGCTTGGATGGAGCAGATTAGCCTCCAAGCTCCGAGTTAGCTCAAATGATTCCACAATATATCGCGACACCATTTAAGGTATTGGAATGTACACACCAGGAGGAGCTTGAAGAATTTTTTTCCCCCAATAGTGAAGTAGCCTCGTGATTATTATTTACCATGCCAGTAACTGTAGCCTAAGCTGAAAGAAGCTTTTCCAAATTAAAGCTAGTAAAAACATATTAGAGATCTACTATGACACAAGAAAGATTGACACTATTTCTAGTGAGAATCATTTTTGTCGTCAGCTAAACATCAAGCAGCATTGTATATGACTTCGCAGTAAGAAAAATTGAATTATGAAAATGCTATAAAAAGTGTTTAAACGCATTTAGAACAATTATTTTCTAGTGAGGAAATTTGTACGAGCCAACTAATGTTTTTACCATGTTTTATATGTTAATGTAATAAAGACTATTTAGGTAGATGCCATTTTATTATCTTTAAATTTGGTTAAATACTGTATTTTCCTTTATATTATATAGTTGACTGCTTGTATATTACTATTACTAAACCACCACTTTTATAATTAATTTATTTACTAATTTATCTAATGATTTCTTATAACATTGTAAGAAAAATTTAAGAATTATATTATCTTCGATATATTATTATTATTATTATTATTAGCACCGCGTCTTACTACCCGTTCGGGTTATACGCACTTACGCTAATGTGAATGGTAGGGTGATTGTGAGATGAAATGGAGGACCTACAGTTTAACGTGGAATCCGAACAACGGTGGAGACCTGGCATTCCTCACATTCACAAGATGTCTTGTCAGAGGTGAAGGAAGGGTTTGGTAATCAGATAAATCTTTGCCGGGACCGAGGGTTGAACCCCGGCCGCCAGCATAGAAGTCTGACACCTTACCCCTAGACCGCCAGGTCACCCTATCTTTGATATTAAAGCTATAGTAGTTTATATGCGCAACGCATCGTCTATGAGTATTTTATTCAATCACAAAATAATACGTTAGTCTATAATCTCCTTTCAAATAATTGGTTCAAGCTCACGTGTTTGTTTTATTTTCGAAATCATATAAGACTTAGCTACCCTAATATATTGTTTGTTTAGTATGATTCATATTATCTAACGTGTTATGCGATTGCACCGCTTTAATATTCTATCAAATAAACCTACGGGGCTCACACTCAACTGTTCACTGGGGGCCCCAAATTCCCTAACGCCAGCCCTGAATTCAGCCATTGAAGTGAGTCAATAAGTCTTACTTTTTGTTTTGACTGTCCGCATATTTATATTAATAAGGCAGGGAGGAGTACATTAAAATTGAGAAGGAGTGTATCCGCATTGTCATGGAGCAAGATTGTGAAACCACGCAGGAAAACCCACGCTCAGCACACTCAAACAGGATCTGAACCCTGACCTCAAGTTACCAACAATCCACTCTGCCACTAGAGTATCGCCGTAGGCTATTCGGCCACTAATGCAGGTAATTGTTTTTGACATCTTTTATTTTTATCAAGACGGTATATATTAATGAGCTAACTTTTTTCTAATGTAAGCGTTGTTGAAAATATTCATTTTCACTGCTTTTTAAACAACTCAAAAAATATGTATTGAGGTTTATCGAGAACAATCATTAAAACCGAAATAAATATGACATTACATGCAGTCTTGGAATTATATCAGACAAGATCTCTGACGATGTTAGTTTTCAATATCTTAATCAAGTTACAGTAGTTTCCCAGCAAAAAAAAAATTAAAAAAATGAAAAGCAACTATATTGAGTATCTTTGAAAGCCTATCTTACGATCGATTAAGATCACTCTCGAAACAGAAAACGTATCGACTTAATGTTTTCTGTATTCTCCACTTAACGACAGAGAGATTGGGATTAATTTAATAGTTTTTCATTTTTAACTAATTAATCGATTAACTTTATTGTGTTTTTAAAATAAAGTATAATGGTTTCACCTGTCTCTATTCTACTGTATTATAAATTAGACTAAACAAAACCTCAATACAATAAGATGCCTGGTTCGATCTGTATTACTCACCTCCGTGGCGTAGTTGGCTAACGCGCTTGTCGTGTTGAGCTCAAATGCTTAGGACGGGGAGATCGAGGTTCGAATCTCGGTCGGGTGAACTGGGGTGGTTTTTCCTGCATGGTTTTACACTCTCCCTCCACGCAAATGCGGGTTCACTTCCTCTAATTCAACCTTCCCAATTCCTACTCCATTACAGTAACTAGTACTTAAAGCGTATAACCCGAACGGGTAGTAAGACGCGGTGCTAAATATTATTATCGATCTGTATTACTTACCTAGGTAATACATGGCTCTTAAGGAGGCCGGCTCGCTCGGCGATAAACTGCCACGTGGACGCTCAGATCTAAAGTAATATTTAATTTTATGATGCGATATTTCAAAATTTGGTTCACTCCAAAATAAAGTCGAAAGATTCCAACAGGGCTCTTTTTCTTTAGAAACCTTGTATTTTTTAATGTAAAGAACTCTCTAAGATGTGACATTAGCTCATTTCCAGCTACTTTCTAAGCATGAGAATAGACTTTATCAAAAAATGTTTAAATTTATCTTTCCTATAATAAATCTAATAATTTTTTTAGAAGCTCCTACATAAAATTTTAATATATTTGAAAACCAGCAGCTAACTTTCCTCTTTAACTTGAAATAAGAATTTGTGTTGATTTATTTTCCCTCTTTATAATTGAGATGGGAAAGGGTGTTATTAGGTGAAGGGTTAAATGGTGTACAAGCTTAGACAAAATAGAGGCGTAAGTCAATAAAACAGAATAGGGCATTGTATTTTAATCTGTGAGGCCTGAAAGGAATCGATACTTTAGCGCCGAGTGAGGCGGCCACCTTATTAAACCAAGGTGAGTAGCTACTGATGATCTGAAGAAGTGCATTCTTGGGGAAAACAGCCAGATCCCTGGTGAGTCTCTGCTCCGTGTAGTTATCTGAATACGTGCCTTCTTGGGGAAAACAGCCAGATCCCTGGTGAGTCTCTGCCCCGTGTAGTTGATCTGAAGACATGCATTCTTGGGGAAAACAGCCAGATCCCTTGTGAGTCTCTGCTCCGTGTAGTTATCTGAATACGTGCCTTCTTGGGGAAAACAGACAGATCCCTGATGAGTCTTGCCCCATGTGGTTGATCTGAAGACGTGCCTTCATGGGGAAAACAGCCAGATCCCTGGTGAGTCTCTGCCCCATGTGGTTAATCTGAAAACGTGCCTTCTTTGGGAAACAGCCAGATCCCTGGTGAGTCTTGCCCCATGTGGTTGATCTGAAGACGTGCCTTCATGGGGAAAACAGCCAGATCCCTGGTGAGTCTCTGCTCCGTGTAGTTATCTGAATACGTGCCTTCTTGGGGAAAACAGCCAGATCCCTGGTGAGTCTCTGCTCCGTGTAGTTATCTGAATACGTGCCTTCTTGGGGAAAACAGCCAGATCCCTGGTGAGTCTCTTCCCCGTGTAGTTATCTGAAGACCTGCCTTCATGGGGAAAACAGTCAGATTCCTGGTGAGTCTTGCCCCATGTGGTTGATATGAAGACGTGCCTTCATGGGGAAAAAAGCCAGATCCCTGGTGAGTCTCTGCCCCATGTGGTTAATCTGAAGACGTGCCTTCTTTGGGAAACAGCCAGATCCCTGGCGAGTCTCTGCCCCGTGTAGTTATCTGAAGACGTGCATTCTCGGGAAAACAGCCAGATCCCTGGTGAGTCTCTGACCCATGTGGTTGATCTTAAGATGTGCCTTCATGGGGAAAAAAGTCAGATCCCTGGTGAGTCTCTGCCCCGTGTAGTTGATCTGAAGACATGCATTCTTGGGGAAAAGAAGCAGATCCCTGGTGAGTCTCTTCCCCATGTTGTTATCTGAAGACGTTACATCTTGGGGAAAACAGCCAGATCCCTGGTGAGTCTCTTCCCCGTGTAGTTATCTGAAGACGTGCCTTCTTGGGGAAAACAGCCAGATTCCTGGCGAGTATCTTCCCCGTGTAGTTATCTGAAGACGTGCCTTCTTGGGTAAAACATTTAGATCCCTGGTGAGTCTCTGCCCCGTGTAGTTGATCTGAAGACATGCATTCTTGGGGAAAACAGCCAGATCCCTGGTGAGTCTTGCCCCATGTGGTTGATCTGAAGACGTGCCTTCATGGGGAAAACAGACATATCCCTGGTGAGTCTCTGCCCCGTGTAGTTATCTGAAGACGTGCCTTCTTGGGGAAAACAGCCAGATCCCTGGTGAGTCTCTGACCCATGTGGTTGATCTTAAGGTGTGCCTTCATGGGGAAAAAAGCCAGATCCCTGGTGAGTCTCTGCCCCGTGTAGTAATCTGAAGACGTGCATTCTTGGGGAAAAGAAGCAGATCCCTGGTGAGTCTCTTCCCCATGTGGTTGATCTGAAGACGTGCATTCTTGGGGAAAACAGCCAGATCCCTGGTGAGTCTCTGCCCCGTGTAGTTGATCTGAAGACATGCATTCTTCGGGAAAAGAAGTAGATCCCTGGTGAGTCTCTTCCCCGTGTAGTTATCTGAAGACGTGCCTTCTTGGGGAAAACACCCAGATCCCTGGTGAGTCTCTTCCCCGTGTAGTTATCTGAAGACGTGCCTTCATGGGGAACCCAGCCAGATCCATGGCGAGTCTCTGCCCCATGTGGTTGATCTGAAGACGTGCCTTCATGGGGAAAACAGCCAGATCCCTGGTGAGTCTCTGCCCCATGTGGTTGATCTGAAGACGTGCCTTCTTGCGGAAAACAGCCAGATCCCTGGTGAGTCTCTGCCCCGTGTAGTTGATCTGAAGACATGCATTCTTCGGGAAAAGAAGCAGATCCCTGGTGAGTCTCTTCCCCGTGTAGTTATCTGAAGACGTGCCTTCTTGGGGAAAACACCCAGATCCCTGGTGAGTCTCTGCCCCGTGTGGTTGATCTGAAGACGTGCCTTCATGGGGAAAACAGCCAGATCCCTGGTGAGTCTCTTCCCCGTGTAGTTATCTGAAGACGTGCATTCTTGGGGAAAAGAAGCAGATCCCTGGTGAGTCTCTTCCCCATGATGTTATCTGAAGACGTGCCTTCTTGGGGAAACAGCCAGATCCCTGGTGAGTCTCTGCCCCGTGTAGTTATCTGAAGACGTGCATTCTTGGGGAAAACAGCCAGATCCCTGGCGAGTCTCTTCCCCGTGTAGTTATCTGAAGACGTGCCTTCATGGGAAAAACATCCAGATCCCTGGTGAGTCTCTGCCCCATGATGTTATCTGAAGACGTGCCTTCTTGGGGAAAACAGCCAGATCACTGGTGAGTATTGCCCCATGTGGTTGATCTGAAGACCTGCCTTCATGGGGAAAACAGCCAGATCCCTGGTGAGTCTTGCCCCATGTAGTTATCTGAAGACATGCATTCTTGGGGAAAACAGCCAGATCCCTGGTGAGTCTCTGCTCCGTGTAGTTATCTGAATACGTGCCTTCTTGGGGAAAACATCCAGATCCCTGGTGAGTCTCTGCCCCATGTGGTTGATCTGAAGACGTGCCTTCTTGGGGAAAACAGCCATATCCCTGGTGAGTCTCTGCCCCATGTAGTTGATCTGAAGACATGCATTCTTGGGGAATACAGCCAGATCCCTGGTGAGTCTCTGCCCCGTGTAGTTGATCAGAAGACATGCATTCTTGGGGAAAAGAAGCAGATCCCTGGTGAGTCTCTGCCCCATGTGTACACTCAAGCTGGGATATATTTAAGGCCACACCCATGATTAAACTTGTTTTAATTGTGGACATTTAGCATCTGCTTCCTGAACAAAATATTATAATATTAGCATAACACTTACAAACTAGCTTAATTCAAGGACAGGCATCAGGACCGTACTAATGTGGGGGAAAACTCGGTTTCAACAACCCCTCCCCCTCCTTTTCCCTTCACCTCCAAGCACCATGATAAAAGGTTATTAATGTCGTATATTTCAGCCCCATTTATTCCAGCCCAATGCCTAGGCTAAATAAATAGTGTAGTCAAATCATATAAAACTAAAATTCTCCTCAACACAAATTTTCTTTACGAATGCTGTAAATTACTTCAAGATGAACTTGATGTTAAAAACTATTCCTCGCCATGTCTTTTTGGGAGACCCTAGCACTAGATATCGCATTTAGGAAACCTGCATCTCTTCCCCATAAAATTAAAATTTCTATGGGCTTGCGATTTATCACTGTAAACGTATAGATCCCAATCCCCCAATGATAGGTGTTTCATCCATGCTGGTTATCGAACACTTAGCTTAGAAGGTAAATATGCTGCCTACCAGGCCCTATGAGAGAGAGGTCCAGGGGGTACATTGTGCCTTGGCCTGGAGATCTAAATGGGCTTAGGAATTTCCTGGGATCCCAGAAAATGTTTGCATAATTAAGACTTGCATTAATATTTCTATTACTAGTATTATTACTAAATTATTAGTAGGCTTTTGGTATAATATTTTTTGTCTTATTTTTCTCCGTTTTTTATGTAAAAGTATAAATTAAAATATATTTTTTTTGTCTTTTTTTCAGATAAGATTATTATTTTTTCCTTAGACAGGATTAATGGAAAATAGAAGGGGGCCTAAGAAAGCTTGGTACCCCATGCTAAAATTCCTCTCAGAGGCCCTGCTGCCAACTAAGAAAAATATTCAGTGATAGAAACATTTAAATTATATATTAAGACATAATTTGCTGATAGCTTCGAAGAAAACTATCAAAAATTGTATTTCAGTAACCTATTCACAAGTTTTCCTCATAAACCAACGCATGATCTTGTTAATCAAAATAATCACTTTTTATATATAAATTTAAAGCGTATTTTTAAAAATTTTAAATTTTTAAAAATGAGTTAAATTATTTGTAGTTTAAAAAAATTAAAACGTATTTTATCTATTATAGAATAATATTTCCAGATACCCATTTTAAATTCATCTTCAAGGTTAATTTTTTTTAAATTCCGAATTTCTATAATGTTTCATAAGTAAACTACCCTTATATTAATCTATTTTAGAAAAATAAAGGTACCTCATTATTGATCATTTAAAATAGTCCCCTCACACCAATTATAACAACATCGTTAGAACTATTTTCAAAGAAATTCAAATTTTACAAAAATCAGTCATTAGTAAACTATTGTAAAATGAAATTGTTTTGATAAATAAATATATATGTATACATAGTTATTTATAATGTAAAAACTTAACATATTTTCATTTTGAACAAAATATATAGAACCATTTTTGCAAATATTTAAATAAAAATTAATCAGTAAACTATCCTTAACGGAACATTCCCCTAAAAAAACAAGTATACAGTAGTCTATCATTTAAAAGGTCAACCGATCCCTAGATATCAATTTTAAACAATATCATTTGAGACATTATAGAAAAATGTTAAAATACATAAAATTCCTTATAAGATTTAAATATAAAGGTTGTACCAAATCCATAAAACCATTTTGGAGACATGACCATGGAAATACAGATAGACATGGGCACAGACAGAATTGTGAGACCCACTTTTTTGTGTTTGGGTTCACATAAGACGTAAAGAGGCATCATAATCCCAAGGTTTTTTTCACGATTCCAAAACTTTCTCTTAATATGAGAAAGCATAAAATTGAAAGTGTGCCACAAATTAATAGCTTCACAAAAATGCCATATTATCTTTAATTTGTTACTATCTATTACTTATTTCATCTTTATCTTTCAGAACCACTTATGGGTGACCTGGTGGTCTAGGGGTAAGGTGTCAGACTTCTGTGCTTGGGGTCCGGGGTTCAATCCTTGGTCCCAGCCCAAATTTATCTGATTGCCAAACCCATCCTTCACATCTGACAAGACGTGTATTAATCAAACCTTGGGAAAGTTTTAAATACCAGGCCTTCACCGTGGTTCGGATTCCACGTTAAACTGTAGGTCCTCTATTTCATCTCACAATCACCCTACCATTACACATTAGCGTAATTGCGTATAACCCGAACGGGTAGTAAGACACGGTGCTAATAATAACAATAATAATAATAATAATTATTTCAGCACCACTTCAAATTACTTGTTTAGCCCATATGCATATTTTCTAATTACGTTAGGTAGCTAGTGATGAGAAAGGTTGAATTTAGGGGAAATTTATTCACAGTAACAAGGAAGGAGAGTGGAAAACAATTTTGTAAAAACGACCCTCAGTAGATCCAACCGGGATTCGAGCCCCGATCTCTCGGTCCTCAACAAACTAGTCTAACAAGTGAGTGATGCATTATTAGATCATTCGGTAACTGAGGCGGATCATAGATGTGAATTTTAATCAAATCGTTAGAACCAAATTAGAGATAAAAAAAAAATATATATATATATATATATATATATATATATATATATATATATATATATATATATTCACAATTTAGTAAACTAACCTTTAAGCAAACAAAAGGTGTAATCTTATTAAAAACTCTAGATACCAAGTTATCGGTAGAATGGTTTCGGTTCTAGGTCAAGATTAGATTTTTTGATCATCATAATACTTACTCTCTCCTACTGGTTGCGAGTAAGTAGAGATACCAATTGGATAACCGGATTAATCCGCATATAAACAGTAGATATACCATAATATTATGAATTACTAGCAGTCCTGCACGGCGTTGCCCGTGACCCACTGTGGTATAAGAATTATATAAGCCTCCCCCTCCATCCGCCCCCCCCTCCCCACCGTGGTGCCCGTATCTCTGAAACGTAATTCTAAACCAGATACAAAATATTTTCTTCTAGGTGCATCAGACCCCCTCCCGTCCACCGATGTTAAAAATGTCAGATCTCTGCATGCCGTATATTTGGCTGGGCATCTCACACAAACAAACAAACACTTTATTTTATTAATATTATTATTATTATCACCGCGTTTTACTACCCGTTCAGGTTATTCGCACTTACGCTAATGAGTAATGGTAGGGTGTATATATGAGATGAAATGGACCTACAGTTTAATGTGGAATCCGAACCACGGTGGTGGCCTGGCATTCCTCACATTCACAAAATGTCTTGTCAGAGGTGAAGGAAGGGTTTGGTAATCAGATAAATCTTTGCCGGGACCGGGGATTGAACCCCGGCCGCCAGCATAGAAGTCTGACACCTTACCCCTAGACCGCCAGGTCACCCTATTAATATATAGATAGATGGACATTTGGAGCGCCTCTTAGAAAGTACAAATCTATTTTATCCGGTTAAAATTGACACTTTTTTTTAGCACCGCGTTTGACTACTCGTTTGGGCTATCCGATTATGTACTAATTTCGCTAAAGGCTTTAGGAATGATGGAGGTTTTTGTTGGAGGGAGTATACATGTATTTTCTTGGAGGTGGGGAGTGGAAAACCATTCTGAAAAAAAAACTCAGTTCACCCGACCGAGATTTGAACTTCAATCTCTGCGCCATTGGCAGTTCTAGACCACGTGGCCACCCAAGTGGGTTTTAAATGTATTATTATTATTATTGTCATTTTATCGAAAGTGACAACTGCAGATCACAGGATCTGACGTATAAATACGTGCACGTAGATCTACTAGCTTTATATTGCGATCGGATATGACAATTCGTAATAAAATGGTGGTATGTCTTTATCAGCCCCTCCAGGGTTCGAACCAAGATAACAAAAGTCACGGTGACGGCTTGAATCTGTCCCTATATCTCTACAAGAGCTTGTATGCAAATAAAATCCAAATGGGGTATCTCGCGGAGAGATGTCGCTAGAAGTCACGAAGTTTTCGTTTCGTCGACCAACTCTCAACTTAACTTGTTCACGATACTCAAGGAAAAAGATGGTGATAATAGGGGAGTGTTCAAGGTTAAACATGTCTGGTAGTTTGTCGAGTACCTCTAGCCTCAGTTTCCTCCTCCTTGGCAAGTCCGCCGGAGCCTACGCAACTTGGATAAGTAATTCCGCCGCGGTGTCTTTCGGTTCAGTCTTGATCAGACGGTGCTTTGGTCTAGTCGTTGTTCTCTTTCTCTCTCTGAAGCGCATGCGTACAGGTAGTTTTAAGAGAAGAGGGGGGTAAATAGTACCTTTCACTCATTCGCGCGTTCATAACCTGTAGTAGCTCTGCTGCGAGTCGAACGGAAGGGACTATCTCGTGGGAACGTGTGACTGTGAACATTTTCTGCTGAATTACTTTGATAACAAACTGTAAACCACCATAATAGCGGATCTTAACCTACCTTAACCCGCGTTCATTACTAGATGGACCTCGAATGTGACAATGTTGACAATATCTAATATAGTCAGATGACCAGGGCTATCAACCGAACATAGTAAATTAGCCCCCCCCCTTTTTTTTTTGCAGTGACTTTGTGAATCAAATAATAAAAAGTGAAGTTTCAAGAAAACTAAAATAGAAATTAAAACATAAGTGACTATTTTGTTCCAAATATCAGAACGGTGTATTTACCCCGTTCGATAGAAAATTAATCCTCGATTCAAAGGTGAGTTGATATTCAATTTTATCATAATCTAAAAAAAATAGGTGTTATATTTTTGTTACCGTATTCAAAATGGTAGTTTGGGTTTAATTTGAATTATTGGAAAAATGAATTGTTGTTTTTTGCGTGTGGGTATATTATTATTTACAGCGATACTTATTTATTTGTTTACGGTGTTGCAACATAGTTTTGTGATTGGTCGCACCGTTTTATTACCCTTTTAAAACACTCTAACAATACAATTGATTCACTTTCATTTGTTAGCTAACAGTAGTACTTTTATTGCCTGGGTTACTACTAAAAAGTAAAACTTGTTTAATAAACTAGAGATATCATAGCTCTTTCCAACGGTTTCAGATCACATAAAAAAACAGAACCAATGCCACGTGCAATTTTATGTTTGGACAGTGGAGCCAACCTTGGGAACTAAACATTTATATACCCACTATTTTACTGTGCTCTGAAACTTTTAAAAATATTTACAATATTAAGTTAAAGTAGAAACTGAAGTTCTTAATATTTCTAATGGTGATTTAAAGACATAGTAAAATAGAAATTAAAATTTGTGAATTGGTTATTTTATTTTATTATGTTTAAGACCTCTAGAAGATCACTTTTAATATCGACATCATTTAAAAGAGATAATTTCCATGAATACAAAGTGTATAACGTTAGAGGCTGGGATCTCTAAACTTTCAGAGAAACAAAAACATTTTTGCAACATCATCATTAGACACGTGGACTTAACGTCAAACTTGTCTAGTTAGTCTAGGTTCGAATCTCGGCCAGGTGTACTATGGGTCAGTTGGTAGCTGCAAGATGGAACCAATCGTGATCATTCTAAGAACTCAGGAAAACCCGGGAAATGTCGGGGGATTTAAATATGTCAGGAAAATCTTATGAAATCTGTAGCTAATAAAATCAGTGAAATGGGAGGAAATTTAAACCGTCGGTAAATGAAGAAAATACCCGAGGATGTAAAACTAAGGAAAATCGTAGAAATTTCACGGGATGTAAAGCTGTAAGGAAAATCAGGGAAATATAAGGCGATTTAAACTGCAAAGAAAATTAGGGAAATTTGGTGGAATGTTATAATTGTTCAGGAAAAATGGTATTGGCCATTTGTATTTCTAGGAAAGAGAACTGTAGCCTATTTATTGCATTTGATACATTTATCGTTTTTATTTATTCTTCTTGTATTTTTTAAATACACAAGCCAGCAATTTTTTTGTACAACTACGGGAAATATAAGTGGCTGGTTCTAAAAGAAATTAAGGTGATGATTCCAAGAATTCTACTAATTTTTGTGTGTCAATCTACATCAAAATATAAACTCAATTTTTTAAATGAATTATAAGATTTTTAGTTTCACACAACCCACCTCGAAGGACGCACTGTCTAACACGCTACTCTCGCAGTAGACTAGATTGTCTATGTCGGGAAGATTGAAGTTCGAATCTCGGTCGGGTGTACTGGGGATAGTTGTCCAAACCAGTTTTCCACTCTTCCTCCACGCAAATATGGGTCTATTTCCTCTAAATAAAATCTTCCTCATTCCTAAAACCACTAACGTATTTAGTACAAAAGCGTATAACCCGAACGGATAATTAGACGCGTTGCTTTTTAAAAAAATGCAAACTTCATTAACTTTTTTCATGTTAAAATACAATTTCATCAATTTATATATCATAGAAGGAATATATGCATCCTAAATAAATAAAAATTGAATGTGGAAGATTAGATTTCGAATACATTAGGTTTCTCATATCTCCATAATATTGTAGTAAAGCTTACGCTAGAAATTCGTAATTAGTTTCTTATTTCCTGTTTACAATAAATCCAAACACAACTGTTTTAAATGAGTGACCTGTCGGTCTAGAGGTAAGGTGTCGGACTTCTGTGTTGGGGGTCTGGGGTTCAACCCTCGGTCCCGGCACAGATTTATCTGATAGCCAGACCCTTCCTTCACCTCTGACCAGACGTGTTTTAATCACAACTTGTGAATGTGTGGAATGCCAGGCCTCCACCGTGGTTCGGATTCCACGTTAAACTGTAGGTCCTCCATTTCATTTCACAATCACCCTACCATTACACATTAGCGTAAGTGCGTACAACCCGAATGGGTAGTAAGACATGGTGCTAATAATAATAATAATAATAATAATAATAATAATAATAATTGTTTCAAACAAACACACAGCTGCTAGTTCAGTATTTTGCAGATTTGTCTCAAATATATCATCTTTATAAGTTTTCTTATTTGGGGTGAAAATTCCCTTTTTAAGTTTAGCAAAGCCGTAGAGCCCCGTAAAATGGTTTTATTTTTAGCTAAATTTCCTTTTTTAAATCTCCCTTTTAGATGTTATTTCGTGTTTATTCAAAATTACATGTTATCTGAGGTTTTAAAGTATTATTTACAGATTGAGACAATGTATTCAAAATTAAAATGTATTATTGAAACATTATATATTTAATTTAAAATTCTGTGTCGAGTTTGTCTGCATATTTCACAATGTTGTAGCCTTAAGATAACTTGCACTACAACCAAATACTAATCAAATTACAACAAGGTCAAAATTTCTGCTTAATTTCGTGTTTATTTAAAGATATTTTTTTGTAAAAGCTGTGTTATTTCATTTTATATGAGGATTTCGTGTAACAAGACGATTTCGTTTTATTTCACTTTTCAAAAACATTGTAAATCATAACTAAAAACTATCAAAGGAAAAAGTATTTGATTCGATCTTTTTATGGCACTTTTCGCTTTATCGCGTCTTATCATTTTTTACGGGGCTTTGAGCAGAGGCTATGTTATATTGGTAAGACGTCTGCAAGATAGGTAAATATATTTTCTATTTCATCTAAGGTCTTAATTAAATTCTTTATTAAAACAAGTTGTAAAGGTAGAAGAACACTTTCTGGTTCAAACAATGGAACATATCAACATTATTTCTTCCTAATAAATTTTCGCTTCTATTTTCCTATTGTTGAACAATATAATGTTGTGTGTTTCCGGACTGTCCCACAAACATGGAAATCAACCATATTTTGTGAAACCTCTCCTTAGACTTGTAATTTTTCCAATAACCTTAAGACCAGTTTCGGTGGCCATTTGGTCTAACACGCTACTCTCGCGGTGAACTAGACTCCCGATAATGAGGAGATCGGGGTTCAAATCTCGGTTGGGTGTACTGAGGGTAGTCTTTACTAAATGATTTTCCCCTCTACCTCCTCGCCAGTACAGGTACACTTCCTCAAACTATAACCTTCCTAATCCCTAAAACCATTAGCGTAATTAGTGCATGAGCGTATAGCCCGAACGGATAGTAAGACGCGCTACAAAAAATAATTAAATAAATAACCACAAGATCACCACAAATATGCCAAGAATAATGTTGGTACTTGACTCCACTCGGTCCTGGGCATATTTTCTTAGTTTTTTTTTTTCTTCTTTCAAACCAGCAGCATTAAGTAGAGGAACTGATGTATATTTATTTCCATTATGTGGCAGAACTGCTTTCAAACATAACCTCGATGCATCAATAAGATTGCGACCCACTTCGGTGGCCGCGTGGTCTAACGCGCTATTCTCGTGTTAGACTAGACTGTCGAAGATGGGGAGATGGGAGTACGATCCCGGTTGGGTGCACTGAGTTTTTTTCTTTTCCTAAATGGTTTTCTAATCTCCCGCCCCGTAAATACGGGTGAATTTCCTGTAGATTAAACCTTCCTATTCCTTAGCACATTGGGTTAATTAGTACATAGGCGTATAACCCGATCGGTATAGTAAGATGTACTAAATAAAATAAGAAGGCGCCAGTAGTTAGGATTGTGTTGAGTGCCTAATTCTTTCATATGACCGCTAATATCTTCCCCATACTGTCCTCCACAGTAAAATACCTAGAACACACTTCACCGCGTTGTTGATACAATATTATTTTAGTTGCTGCTTCAAGTAATTTTCATTGCTATAACTGAAATTCAAGGATTTTGCTCTTTGGTTAACTTTAGGTTATGAACTAAATCATTCAAATCTTCTAACTTAATTAAATGTCATCAGTTTTCGGTTTGTAGTTCAAATCCTTAATGTGTATGGCTCAGTAGAGTATATAGTAAGTTCATCTGCACTCTCTTCATAACTAGTTCCTTCATCCCTTGCTTTTGGGAGAACCACCTGTGTGAAACAAGCCTTATTGCAGGTAATATGTTCGGACATTTGAAAGTGTGCTTATATTTGTTTTGTTATTTTTATCCCTGATATTATTGTCACACTAAAATAGCAATCATCAACATTGCTATTTGGCTCTCACCACATTATATTATTATTATTATTATTATTATTATTATTATTATTATTAGCACCGCGTCTTACTACCCGTTCGGGTTATACGCACTTACGCTAATGTGTAATGGTGGGGTGATTGTGAGATGAAATGGAGGACCTACAGTTTAACGTGGGATCCGAACCACGGTGGAGGCCTGGCATTCCCCATATTCACAAGATGTCTTGTCAGAGGTGAAGGAAGGGTTTGGTAATCAGATAAATTTATGCCGGGACCGGAGATTGAACCCCGGTCGCCAGAATAGAAGTTCGACACCTAACCCCTAGACCGCCAGGTCACCTACCACATTATAGATACAGCAAAAGGGCATACTTTTGAGTTTCCCAGTTAGCCACACCCTCAGATGTGTTGTGCAGTTAATAAAGGACATTTTAGAGCCCGGTTTCGGTCCTGTTTGCCAACACAGTCTCACAAAATATAAAGAATATGCACGTTTAGTAATACTAAAGATTTACTTCCTAAGTGTGCTCGTTGTATCGCACACACCTAACAGAAATTGCCGGGGTGATTAACACACTTCCTTTGCCTCGCCATTGTTACAATACAATGGTAGGTATAAACACTCTCCAAATAAACACAGATCAACCACTCACGTAATAGCCGTTTCTCCGTAACTGAAAGAGTTATTGTGCAATGATAACTGCATTACAATACCCACCGAGACACTACACTTAACTCCCGATTATCCGTGGTAATTTAGGGGAAAAGTGCCACGGATATTCAACATATTTAGTCAAACAAGGGATTGTAGCACATATTAAATTCAAACTAGTACTCACCTATCGTGATTGCGTTTATGAACAAATCATTAAGCCTGTGCGAACCTTCGAAATTTCGAATCTGAATTCAAATCGTTCTAAGATTCGGATTCGATTCGACCTTTCGAGTCTTATTATTAGAGAGATTCGTAGTGGATTCGAAATTTCGAATCTAAGTAAATTTTAGATTCCGATTCGATGGGTTTAGTTTGAAATTCGAATCTTTTCATACTAAGAATAATCTCAACTTTCTCTGGTCTTATACACAAATAGTAAATAGTATATTATTTCGTTTATAACCTTTCATAAAACAGTCATGAGGCATTGTTTACTTGTTTAACTTAAGATTAAGTTTAAAATATTTTCAGAGACTCCTAAGGATATGTTATTTGATTTGGATTTGAAACATTTTTAAAGTAAAATTATTCGATCCGGATTCGATTCGAAATATTATTTTTGGTATGATATTAGATTCGGATTTTATTTAAAAAAATATTTCTGAGCGTGATATTCGATTCGGAATCGATTCGAGCTGGTTTGCAAAGATTCGGATTCGAATCGAAATGAAAAATCATGAATTCGCACAGGCTTGCATAACGTTATATTTCACACGCCAAGATAATAGAAAAACGCCCTTTAAATCAATGTACGGTACACTCAAAATGGACACATCACTTAAAAAGTTTGTATTGATCCTTATCCCACTATGTATTTTCAGTAACATCAGCTTGTCAGATAGGAGCTTGTCAGTGTCAAGTATTGTGGGTTACTTATTATGTTTGCCTGCAACGACTATACTGTATCCTGTAAGTCATCAGGATCATATCAGGACTATATTTCTTTCACTAAATCGTGGTAAGAGACGCTTATTATGGGTAAACATAAAACCTATATATAAAAAGTGGTGATTTGGTTTGAAATTTGTTTTGTCATTTCCGAGATCTACACACAAAAATGGACTAAAAAACAGTCTCAATATTGTTGTAGATACAAAATCATGCTGATTAGTGTAATTTATAAAATAATATGTGTATTTTGATATAGGTTAGTAAGTAACCTGATCAAGGAAATAGAAAGTTAATTTTTCTAAAAGGGGTTCACTAGAAAAACTGTGCTAAGCCAATACATGTTTTTATAGACCCACCTCGGTGGCGTAGTTGGCTAACGCGCCAGTCGTGTTGAGCTAGACCACCGAGGACGGGGAGATCGAGGTTCGAATCTCGGTCGGTTTAACTGGGGGTGGTTTTTCCTAAATGGTTTTCCACGCTCCTTGCACGCAAATACGGGTTCACGTCCTCTATATTCAACCTTCCAAATTGATAATTAATTAGCGTAGTTAGTACTTAAGCGTGTAGCCCGAACGGGTAGTAAGACGTGGTGCTAAGTGTATATATACATATGTATGGTAAATATGTGTATAGCTCGGACGCTAAATAAAACAGGGCTAAAAATAAAAATAATACACATATAAATATGTTTATGTTCGGGATTATTGCCATAATCTTTAACCATCCCGGTTTAACATCTTCCTACTGAGATAGAGTCCCGGGTTTGATTCCTGGCATGTTGATAGCTACTTATAATCATTTATATCGGGGTTTCTTCTTTCACAGCGATTAAATTGAGAACCAAGGTGCTGGGCTTGGTATATGCCCTATAATTAAGATAGTTTGTAAGTTGTGTGTGGTTATGATCACCCTATTTGGAAAGCGTAAGTTAAGTATCTATCCTTATTAAAATATTTATTATTTTGTACCCCCATGCCTTACTACCCGTATGGATTATTTTAATTACACTAATAATACTGTACCAGCTTCGGTGGCCGCATGGTTCAAGATGTTACTCTCGCAATGGGCTATACTGCCAATGACTGGGAGGTCATGGTTCAAATCATCTGGTTTGATGAACTTTTTACTGAATATTTTACACTCTCACTCCATAAAAATGTGGCTACACTTCTTCTAAAATAGAACTTTTCTCGTCGTTAGAACATTAGCGAAATTAGCACTCAATTTAATTTACTGCCGCGTCTTACTACCTGTTTAGGTTATACGCGATTAGTGGGGCTGGAATGCGGAGGAAGGTATTGAGAAGAAATGTACCCTCATTCACGTGGAGAGAAAAGGAGTAAACATTTAAGAAAAACTCAGTGCGGTTAAGCCGGGATTAAAACCTCGTGCAGCCCAGCACCGGCAAACCACACTATACGAGTCTGACCTTTAGTCCACATGAATGCCAGGCCTCCACCGTGGTTCGGATTCCACGTTAAACTGTAGGTTCTCCATTTCATCTCACAATCACCCTACCATTACACATTAGCGTAAGTGCGTATAACCCGAACGGGTAGTAAGACGCGGTGCTAATAATAATAATTTAGTCCACATGCCCACCGAGGAGGATAAAAATTTAACATTTTACTGTAAAAATATTTTTTTTAATTGCTATTATTTTTATTACTAACCTATTTTTGATATTTGACACAACCGATAGTATCCCCCCCCCCCTCCCCCTAATTTATGTTCAAACTCTCTTGAGCTCAATGGCTGACGGGTTCCAGAGAATATTCCAGAAGCACGTTAGCTTGATTTCATAGCTGACATAGCACGCTTGTAAGTTGCTGACTTGTTGGTGTTTTCAGCGTACCAAGGAAATGGAAAGTGTTTTGTGGGTCGCCGATTACGTCTGCACTTAATGATCAACTCGTGGCTGGATGCACTCTGAATACATGATAGCCTAGCTAGCTAGGATCATAAAAACAATGTAAAGTATTTTTTTAGTATTTATTTTGATTGGGATGTCTCGCACTTTCCACAAATATTTATCAGCACACGACAAACAAGCCGGCTTAACCTTGACAGTTCGTTGCCTACTTGGTGAATTCAAAGATATTTGGCATCTTAACTTGACGCCCCTTAAGACACGAATGTGTGAAATAAAAAGTGCACTCTGCGAGGCCTTTTGTTTTTCTGCTGATAGCATTTACCCTCTTCCTATGACGAGGATGCATACTAACTCTACTATTTGCGTCTGAACTACATTTACTTAAATTTAAAGATTTTTTTACCACCTTATGATCGGTAGTCTAATCTACTGTGAGTGNAGCTAGGATTAATAGTTCTAGATATTTTTTTTCAATTGAATAAGTCAGCGTGTATAAATTGTGAAAATTATAAAGTGTGAAATTATGGCAGATTCGCAGCTTACAAAAAAATATTATCTGTAAGAAATGTTTACAGTTTTTTTTAGAAAAAGTCATTCATTATTAAGATATAGCTAGTAAATATGTAAAGGTATAATCATTATGCCAACTGTAAAAAAAAACTAGGTAATTAAATATCGTAATAGTACGATTGCCAATTCTCGAGCTAGCCAGGACATGCTACTACCAGTTGACCACCCCTGGCTAACTAAGACCTGATTACTGCCAGTTGACCACTCCTGGCTAATTAAGACATTTTAATTGCAAGTTGGCCACCCCTTGCTAAAGAAGACCTGTTCACTACCATTTGATCATCCCTGGCTAACTAAGACCTGCTACTGCTAGTTGACCACTCCTGGCTAAATAAGACATTTTATTTGCAAGTCGGCCACCCCTTGCTAAAGAAGACATGCTCACTACCATTTGATCATCCCTGGCTAACCAAGACCTGTTCACTACCATTTGATCATCCCTGGCTAACTAAGACCTGCCACTGCCAGTTGAAATAACCCTGGCCGAGACAATGACAAGTACTTGGCTTGTAATGAGGTGTGAGTGATTGCCGTCATATTGACTCCATTCAAGTACGAACCATATCCCCATTGAGGCGATGCTCTTTTGCTCGCAAGCTCTTGGGATGGCAGGGTGGGTGGGAAAATTCTTCCCTAGAATGTCCCATCAACTAGAGGGAGGGCGCAAACTCACCCCAAGAATGTTCCTTCATCTAGAGGGTGGGATAAAACTCACCCCAAGAATGTCCATTCATCTCCAGGGCGGAGACAAATTCCTCTCAAGAATGTCCATTCATCTCCAGGGTGGGGACAAACTCCTCCCTAGAATGTCCCATCAACTAGAGGGTGGGAGAAAACTCACCTCAAGAATGTTCCTTCATCTAGATAGTGGGGACAAACTCCTCCCTAGAATGTCCCATCAACTAGAGGGTGGGAGCAAACTCACCCCAAGAATGTTCCTTCATCTAGAGGGTGGGGACAAACCCCTCCCTAGAATGTCCTATCAACTAGAGGGTGGGGATAAACTCCTCCCTAGAATGTCCATTCATCTCCAGGGTGGGAACAAACTCCTCCCTAGAATGTCCCATCAACTAAAAGGTAAGGACAAACTCTGTCCTAGAATGTCCATTCATCTCCAGGGTGGGGACAGACTCCTCCCTAGAATGTCCCATCAACTAGAGGGTGGGAGCAAAACTCACCCCAAGAATGTTCCTTCATCTAGAGAGTGGGGACTAACTCCTCCCTAGAATGTCCTATCAACTAGAGGGTGGGGATAAACTCCTCCCTAGAATGTCCCATCAACTAGAAGGTAAGGACAAACTCTGTCCTAGAATGTCCATTCATCTCCAGGGTGGGGACAAACTCCTCCCTAGAATGTCCCATCAACTAGAAGGTAAGGATATAAACTCTGTCCTAGAATGTCCATTCATCTCCAGGGTGGGGACAGACTCCTCCCTAGAATGTCCCATCAACTAGAGGGTGGGAGCAAACTCACCCCAAGAATGTTCCTTCATCTAGAGAGTGGGGACTAACTCCTCCCTAGAATGTCCTATCAACTAGAGGGTGGGGATAAACTCCTCCCTAGAATGTCCCATCAACTAGAAGGTAAGGACAAACTCTGTCCTAGAATGTCCATTCATCTCCAGGGTGGGGACAAACTCCTCCCTAGAATGCCCCATCAACTAGAAGGTAAGGACAAACTCTGTCCTAGAATGTCCATTCATCTCCAGGGTGGGGACAAACTCCTCCCTAGAAGGTCCCATCAACTAGAGGATGGGAGAAAACTCACCTCAAGAATGCCCATTCATCTCCAGGGTGGGTGAGTGAAGTGACCCATATAACGTTCTTTAAACGGGGAGAGGGGGTGAACTCCCCCTTATAATGTTCCTTCAATCTGGGGGAAGTGGTGTCGCGGTAATTTTTTCCCGAGAATGATATTTCAAATTAAGTGTGAAGGTATCTCCTAAAATGTTCTTTCAACTAAAGGGAGGGGGTAGCTAACTAAACCATAGAATCCCCCTTAAACCTAAGAGCATGGGAAATCTCCCTCCCCCTCTAGAATGTTAAATGGTGGGTGGGCAAACTTGCCCCTTAGCATGCCCTTTCAGCTCGGTGTGCGAGCTATACTTTGAATCTCCTCGTTAAGCTCTCACATTTATTATTTAAACTACGACGTTTTAACATTAAGAGTTATTTTAAATCTATTCTATTGGTTAGAGATGAAGAGGTTAGTTTGTGGAACTGCACCCACATTAGCATGAAGAATAGATGCGAAATCCTTATTGATAAATTATAAATAGAAACCCGTCCCAATTGCAACGAGCAGAAATTTAAACCTAGACCTGTAATCCGGTCGATTGCGGACTTGTCGCCATGAACCACTAGACCACTGGTGTAGGTTTATGAAACATTTATAGCCCTTAGTGTCTTTCTTCTATCTTTTTTTAAGTGTAACCTTTTAGACGTGGTGGGGGCTGCACCGTCGGTGGAGGGCAAGTTGATAGCGTAACCACGTGTTTATATTCAGTCGAACTGGGCTCTTCAGACGTGTTGGTGGCTACTAATATTTAACCTTCAGTCAGACCTCTGCGTTCGGTAGATATCGTGCAACGCTCATGACAGACACACTTCAGTTGTTTTTTTAGCACCGCGTCTTACTACCCGTTCGTGTTATACGCTTAAGTACTAATTACGCTAATAGGTTAGGAATAGGTAGGATTGAATTTAGAGGAAGTGAACCCGCATTTGCGTAGAGGGATAGTAAAAAACCATTTAGGAAAAACCACCCCCAGTTCACGCGACCGAGTTCATTTTATAGAATAAGTCGGTAATTTGGTAAGTTACAACAAAAAATCTGGGAAAATGTGGTTTTCTCAAACTATGAAGAATAAAAATTATTAAAACAGTAAATAATAATGTTATTCAAACTGTATTTTTTTTTGTAGTTGTGTAATATGTTTTATAATTCCTAGTAAATGATGTTAATACGATTTTTTTTTAAATATTCAAATTTTAAAACTTATCATTCATAAAAAGGATTAATAAGAAAATGAGGGCGTAGGTGGGGGAATTAGAAGGATGTGACATACTTTTAGTCGGGAATTTTAGAAAATGTTAAGGGGAAATCAGGGAAAAAATCGGGAATTTCATTGGTCAAGTTAAGTAGACACCATGTTGATGTGATTAAGATTATTATTTTTGCAAGTAAAAGTTGTTAAGTCATACAATTTTTCTATAGTAAATGTTTTCGTATTTCAAAGAGTAGCGGAGATTTAATCAAAATTGTAGATTTCACTTTGTTATTAATGTGTATATGAGAGGTGCCATTTCTTTTTGATATTAAGAAAGTGCCTGGATATGTATATTATTCACAATTTCGATAAAATCAATTATTTTCGCCCATAAGTAAACTAACATTAATTTAAGGGACGTATGGTTAATTCCGAAGATATCTCTGAGGTAGATTATGAAAATACTAGACACAAAGTTTCAGCATAATCGGTTGAATACTTTCGACTCTAGTCCCAGTGGCAGACAGACAGACAGAAAGACACCTAGACGGACAGAGGTAATTGAAAAAAAACACCACTTTTTTAGGTTCTAGATAACTTTGAAACGTCGACATCCATCAAAATATAAAATTAGTTTGGTTTTTTTACGATACAATGCTTCTTCTCTATGGAAGAGAGGGAGGAGGTCACGAGAAAGTAAAAAGGAATAGCGA
This sequence comes from Timema shepardi, assembly GCA_902151425.1. NCBI lineage: Eukaryota > Metazoa > Arthropoda > Insecta > Phasmatodea > Timematidae > Timema > Timema shepardi. Next base: position 319,345 of record CABFVX010000049.1, read on the forward strand.
CCAATACCCACACCTGTGGCCACACTGTCTAAAGCAGGGGACCGCCAAGCCATCGATAGCGAGCTTCCGACAGCTCGCGAGGATGTTATTTTTTTGTGCGACAATAATTTACATGACAATATCTGATCCCTCAACTGAACGCGCACCCCCATCAACTGATGCGCGTGACGTCTGTCATCATCGTCGTCGTACGTCTCGAGGTTATGATTGATCTATGGTAGTTTCTAAATGGTTTGTTTCTGAATATTTTAATGCGAGTTCGGTTTTTACTTTCTCGCGACCCGTAAGAGAAAGGACGTATTGAGATCATCGAAAGGTTTGAATTCGAGATGTTGATGAATGTCGACGTTTCATGACCTCCTGAACCCTAACAAGTGTTTTTTTGCCATGGCTTGTCTCTTGAGTTTGTATCTCGGCTTAGAATCAAAACCATTATACCAATGAGATTAATAGTTGGTATAATGGGGTTTCATAAGGTTTCTCAAATACATTTTGGAATTATCGATATAACCTTAAGGTGTAGTTTACTTAAGCGGAAAAAGCGAAAAAAGATCGATTTTATTTGAACGGCTGTAACGGATTTTATTAAAACACCTATCTATCCACAGTTTGGAATTACAAACCAAATGGCAAATTTCATTTTTCCGGGGAATTGGCTTATAATGTACTTTATATAAGCGGCTGTATCCAATTCTCTTTATATTTCCTCAACCATTTGAAATACTAAATAGATTAGCATTACAAGCTGTAAGACTGTTAAGGATAAAAAGCTTTAACTTGAAAGAATATATTTTAAAAAATTGACAAACGATAAGCAAATGTATTTAAAAAAAAGTACGTGGAGGTTTGGGAAATTGAGAGTTGAAAATGCACAGAACCAAAAAATACGTTTCTGTAAAAGTGTAGCCGATTTCAAGGATTCTTTTTGGTGAAATACGATGTTCTTCTTTTTCCCATTATGTTTGCGTAACAATTTATTAGAGCCTCCCTAATTACAACATATTCTTTTCTTGAGCTAGCACTAACCAGTCCACTTCATTAGACCCTACCCCTCTCTTGAGCTACAGTAGCCCCATGGCTTGTTTGGTGCTGACTTACAGCTCACAGCTGACTTCTGACTGTCAACATTTAGGTATATACCTAAATGTTGACTGTCAGAAGTGACAGCTGCTAAGCACATGTTTTTGCGGATCATATGGTTTGGCGTAGGGATACATAATTTGGTCGGGTAGCTTTTCAAAGCCATCAGCTGTCAGTCAGCACCAAAGAAGCCATGGGGCTACTGTAATTATATCTAGTCCTTCTCATGTATCTTCTATATTACAGGTTCTTAAACTCGGCCTGTAATGGATAGTTTGATGGGTTTTTTTTTAGCAAATGAGATATTAAATTAATTAACATAGTTATTGAAAAAAATGCCAATTTGAAGTTTTGTTTAATATTATTAATAACAGATTTATAATTTACAAACTTTAAATATGCAGATACCCGCTTCGTTGACCGCGTGGCCAAAGGCGATACTCTTGCAGACTAGACTGCCGATGACGGGGAGATCGAGGTTCAAATCTCAGTCGGATATACTGAGGTTGGTTTTTCTATAATGGTTTTCCAATATCCCTTCACGAAAATATGGGTACACTTCCTAAAGCCTTAAACTTCCTCAAGCCTTAAACTTCCTCATCCCTAAAACCATCAGCGTAAGCCCTAATTAGTACATACCGAATGGGTAGTAAGATATGGTGCTGAGAAAGAAGAGGAAGAAATAATATGCAGATTACCAATGGAAACTCTTAGTTTCTTATTTAACTAAACAAACTATTATTAAAAAATTATGTTCTATTCATGTAATCATGCCCAACTAACTTTAGTTCTGCAAACTAAATGAATATATAAAGAAAATTTTTAGTGTATTATAATTTCAATAATTCTTTGACACATATTTAATTTATTCATGTTTGTCAATGTTTGCTGCGACCCGAATAGTCATTTTCACTACCTCTGGCTATAAAACCGGTCTCCTGGGTTATTAATTTGATGATAAAAAAATGTCTATTATAGCTTTCTTTAGTTGCATAATAAACAAACATATCATTTCGTATATATATATATATATCAAATTTATAATGACGATTTCAGGGAATGTGATTGAATAATTTTAACCCCCAAACAAATTAAAATGTAACAAATGTCACCTGAAAGTTTAAAAAATGAGTTTTGTTGCCACAATAATTTAATTGCGGTTTGTGGTGCACTACGAAATTCGTCTAAGAATGTTTTAATGTGGTTTTTAATTGAAGTCAACACATCCATTACGTTTGTCCTCACGGTTGGTGGGCCCGACTCAGATCCAAGAAGCCGGGATTTAAACCCAACCAGTTGTATTGTTTTTCAGTTCTTACTCACCAAATAAATGTTGCTGCAGTTCATAATTAATCAAGTAAAATAATCTGTATTTTTATTCTCGCTCTTACTTTCCTGATCCTTTATCAGTCTTTCTTCTTCAATAACTGTTTCTCATCTCGTAGTAAATTATTTCAAGAGAGTCTTGTCTTATCGCAACTCTAATGAATATTTAAGCTATGGAATTGCGCTTAACAAGAAAATTAACTCCCTCTTAAAACTTTGGTTCGTTTCCTGGTGGAGTCGGACATTTAATCTTTATTGAATTGTTAAAATAAACATTGAATGGGGCTCTTCTCGTGCCTGCATCGGTGGATGCGCTGTCTAAATATCGGGCTCATCTTTTGACTAACCAGAAACGTGGATAATGAGAATCACATACCACCAGGCTCTCTTTTTTTTACCTGAAATATATTATCATTCTCCTTTCATGCGAACGATGATACATTTCTTCAAAATTATACCTTCATCCTCCCTTTCCCATTATTACAAACATGGAGAGCGATGGTAAGACGTTTCGTTCACGCTAAATTAGTCCTTTTCGGAAAGATATAATTGTATTAGAAATGGTTCCATATACATCCACCTCGCATATATGTAGCTATTGTCTGTTTTAAAACTAGAATTGGCTTACATCACTTATAAGAATTGACAAGACATATCCACGAGGAAGATGCAGTTGGAAGAGTTTTAATAACATTACAATTACTGTAAAATAAAAGCCAAAGTTACCGCGATTGGATATAAGTATAAGCATTAGTATTTTAAAGCTAGTAAAAATACCGCACTAGCTCGTTGGTCTCTTTTCCCTCCAGCGGCAGGAGTGGCCAAACTTTTCAATCTAGGGCTCTCTACTCCAGAGAAGGAAAAATCTCTTGCGATCTACTGAACTATGGAACCATAGGCTTACATTATTTGTTTCATTGTTAAAAATTTAATAGCTCATTTTATGTTTTAATAGTAAAATTATATTGCATATAAGAACTTATAGTCTTTTCCCTCACTGAAACCGTGTTTTTCTTCAAACCACATAATATATATAGTTTCCTTGAAAAATGTATTTTCTCGTTAAACATTTGACTTTGAAGTTGATGCATGATACCGCATAATCTTAGGATAATTTGTTGTATAAGGGTTAATAATTACTCTGTCATAAATGAAGGCAGGATTGTAAACGGTCATCAGTCAGAAAGTTTCGATATTTCGATTTTCTAATGTTGATTTGTGGAAGACCCGCCTCGGTGGCGCAGTTGGCTAACGCGCTAGTCGTATTGAGCTTGACTGCTGAGAACGGACGGGGAGATCGAGGTTCGAATCTTGGTCGGGTGAACTGGGGGTGGTTTTTCCTAAATGGTTTTCCACTCTCCCTCCACGCAAACGTGGATTCACTTCCTCTAATTCACCCTTCCTAATTCCTAATCTATTAGCGTAATTAGTACTTAAAGCGTATTACCCAAAACGGGTAGTAAGACGCGGTGCAAAATATTATTGAATATTATTGATTTGAGGAAAAACAACAAACATCTCTTTCATTTTATTTTTATTTCTCTCGATCTTTTTTAATCGATCGTCCAAACAAGTGGTCACGGTCGACCGGTAGATCGTGATCGACTGTTTGGTCACCTCTGCCTCTGGCCCTTCCAGTGAACAACGTTACAACAGGGAGAGGGGTGTGGGGTAGAAGAGGGAAGATGTGCGATACAGAGCTCATATATTGAAGTCCAAAAGTCGCGTACCGCATTATAAATAGCTCGGGGCAGCCGCGGGATCAGGACGAAAATAAACTTATTCTTCTGTGTGTCAGACTACAAGGACGGTCCATCGTCCTCCTAGTCTGGGACTGTGGGGCATGCAGTGTGTATCTAGGACCACCTTTGTGGTCTAGCGGTCACAGCTCCTGGCTACAGACTCACAACTCCCGGCGCTCTCAGATTGTATGTGAAGCGGTAGGCTTGGGACGGGGTGAACTCAGCCTCATGAGGACAAATGAGGAGCAATGTGAATTAAAAAAACAAACACGTAGCTGTTCTGGTTTAGAAAACTGAGATTAACGGCCAGGGGCCCGGGGGGGGGGAGGGGCCTTGTTTTGTTTACTACACGACACCTTTTACCCGCACAAGTTGGCATTATCTTCGCTGTGGCTGCTCGATTGGATGCCTAGGAGTTTTTTTTATGTGTATTTAGGGATAAAGGAGGTACATTTTAGATTAGGATGTCCCGCATTTTCATGACGTGAGGATGAGAAATCGTTTAAAAAACACTTTAGTACACTTGGCTGAAATTTGAACCTCGACCTTCCTAGCACCGGTAAGCCAAATAAGTTGAGACTGACACCTTTATCTGCGTGCCCACATGTACGATTCCAGGTTGACAGATTGATATTGATTGAATGTATTTGCTATTGAAGGTGCATCCATATCTGTTCATGTTTGTTGGGGTTCAATCCTCGGTTCCACCAGAGATTTATCTGATTTCCAAACCCTTCCTTCACCTCCGACAAGACGTGTATTAATCACAACTTGTGAATGTGTGAAATGCCAGGTCTCTACCGTGGTTCGGATTCCACTTTAAACTGTAGGTCCTCCATTTCATCTCACAATCACCCCACCATTGCACATTAGCGTAAGTGCGTATAACCCGAACGGGTAGTAAGACGCGGTGCTAATAATAATAATAATAATGAGAAGAAGATGAAGAAGAAGAATACAAACTATTTTGAGTAGTCCTCCTAAGTTTTTAAAAAAAATTGTATGCCCCAAAATTTATTTGAATGGTTTTTTTAATTATACTCGTTTATATGCAATTTAGAGTAATGCTGCTTCCGTATTTATATATTTTTAAGTTGGGTGCTTCTGAAAGTTATTTAGAGTGTGACCAAAGGTCATTTTACAGTTTCATATTCGAGAATGTCAAAGGGGATTATAATAAATAGGGGGTGGCAAATCATTTCTACTGGGCAGTGACACAAAACCCACCTCTCAGCCAACCGGTTCCATAACCACTGGTTCATTAGCCTATAAGGGAACGGTTGGTAAGAAAGTGAGAAGCTACATCGTTGGATACACCACTCTGGCATTCCCTGTCTGAAGGCTTAATGTGGATTCACGCGTTTGCCGAAAAACTAGAGCAGGACAGAAAAGTAGTCACGTGACGAGTGGCTCTAAGCCAATCACAATATTTCCACCTTATCGGCGCGAGCTGTTCCGCTATAGTTCAACTCATATCTACTTCATTAGTTCTGCTTGAGCTGTTCAACACAGTAGAACCAATAAAGTCCCATAATCAGCCATTTAAAATCAGTACGCATGCGCATTTGACAGCACATGCCCTCTACAGCCAGAAGCAAGCAGCTTCGTTTGCCGTTGTGAGGAGATTTGACTGAGCGTGTTTTTTTCCCGAATGGCTATCCGCTCTCCCTCAATTCAAATGCGGGTATACTTCCTCTAAATTTAACCTTCCTCATCCCAAACACATTGGCGAAGTTAGTACAAATGAGTGATGACCCGAATGGCTAGAAAGATTTGATACTAAAAAAACTATTTGATAGATTTTTGTGTACTTTCAAGCTGTAAAAACTTATTTATGTTTTTTTAGTACAGCGTCTTACCACCCGTTCGGGTAATATGCCTATTTACTAATTAAGCTGCATTTGCGTGGAGGGAGAGTGAAAAACCATTTGGAAAAAACCACAGTGGACCCAACTTGGATCAAACCTCAAACCTCGGATCTCCCCATCATCGGCAGTCTAGTCCAACACGAGATTAGAGCGTTATACCACGCGGCCGCTGAGGCGTGTCATATCATTTCTCTCGTGACAAAATGTACTAATACTTAACAAACTTTTATAACATAATAGAATCAAAGCAAATTGTAGGATTAATAGGACAGTGAAGGCGATGCTTCTTAAAACCATTACTAAAATTATTTTATGGTTGGCGATTGAAGTAGATTGTGTTTGTTTTGGTACCGATGTGAAATTTATTTCCAATTTTTATTTGCTTACAGATTAATCCGAGACGGATTTGAAAAAGTGACATTTCCTGTCGGTAAGTGTACCTTTACTGGGGTTTTTTTAATTAAACTAAAATATTAACTTATTCGTGTTTTAAAAATTAGCATTAAATTGAAGTGGAATAAGACGCGGGATAAGGTCAATGACTTTTCAGTTGTTATAGCAAAATATTTATTTGTCCAAAATAAATAAAATATTGCTCCAGTAGCAACGTTTAGTTTAAGTTAGTCACACGGTGATATCAACAGTTGTTGAATATCTGGCAAGGGTGTCCTTGAATTTAATCACAACTCTTTCTGTTAATCTAAAAGGTTTCTCGTCTAGTGCCGCTATGTTTATTATAAATATTCAACAACGATTGATATCACCGTATGTAGAAAATTAAACTAAACATTGCTGCTGATTTATTTTGGCAGGAAAAATAATATATAAAAACTGCAAAAACATTGACCTTTTATACTGTCCCTTGCATCTTTACCTTAAATAGGGAAAAACTAGATTTACCTTATTTTGAAAACTAAATTTTAAGTTTATCTAAATCAAACGTTGGTATTGTTTTTAATAGTACAATGAATATAGACACAACACCTATAAATTTTCAGTGTATTTTTTAATTTAAAAAAAAGAAGAAGAAATTGTTTAAAGGAATGATTATAATGTTTGTTAGGCCTTGTGCTTGTACTGACGGGGTCCCATAGCCATCAAAAGGTTTTTGGCCAATACAATTAAATATACTTATGATGGATTAAATAGTAAAGCTATCATTTTTGTTAATTACGGTTATAGCCGCATCTAAATATCAAATTATTTAAATTGAAACCCGCCTCGGTGGCGTAGTTGGCTAACGTGCTTGCCGTGTTGACCTCTACTGCTGAGGACTGGGAGATCGAGGTTCGAATCTCGGTCTGGTGAACTGGGGGTGGTTTTTCCTAAATGGTTTTCCACTCTCCCTCCACGCAAATGTGGGTTCACTTCCTCTGATTAAAACCTTCCCAATTCCTAATCCATTAGTGTAATTAGTACGTAAAGCGTATAACCCGAACGGGTAGTAAGACGCGGTGCTAAATATTATTATTATTATTATTTAAATTGAAAATGTACACCTCTACACGGGAATCGAACCCATGACCTTTGACTTAGTACGCCAATTATCTAACCACAGAGCTATCCAAGAATCATTTGATTCCCAGGGTCATTCTTCACTCATATTTTAAGGCAAAGGTCCCGGGTTTGATTCCCATGTCCAGGTGTAATTTTTTAATTTAAATATAAATATAGTCAAGTTCGCTATAAAATTGAAACTTTTAGATCAGCCGATATTTCACGAATGGTAAACAGTTCAGTGTTTATTAGGGTCATTATTATTTGTGGAGACCGTCCTTTAGGTCTAGTGGTCAGCAACACTGACTTCTGATCTATATGTCCCGGATATGACTCCTGGCAATACCATAGGTATTTTTTCTGAAAGGGGAACTGTTTCTATGGCAACCGTGGTCTGGTCATTTAGTCTTAAGTTAGATTTAAGATTCCTACTGGCTCCACACCTTCATAATCACCATCATCACCTCATCCTATTACGTGTCTGACGTGTAGAGACAACCGGCAAGATGTATCCTGGGAAACGTTCTGTTCCCACAGAGTGGTTAAAATTTTCCATCTCTCAAGGTCAAATATGCGATACTCTTGAAAAAAAAGTGGAAACTTTTGTTTCCTTTGCGTTGTCTTTATTTAAACAGTTTGCTATAAAATAACCTTTTATGTGTCATTTTAGTTGATAATATATTTTTTAATATTTGAGTCAGAAAATTAATAGATTCTGGCACCTGTATTGGATCTATGGTTTTTAACCGGATTTTGGTAGACTCTCTGTCAAAATCAAGCTACCTGTATAAAATAATCAATAATACATTCAGCCTTTTATCAAACGCCACTCGGAAGAGATTTATTGAGATAATATTTCAAAACTGTTGTCTAAGAATGTGATCGCCTCTGTGGTCTAGTGGCCAAAATTACTGGCTACAGAACTAGAGGTTCTGGGCTCTAATCCCGGCACTTGATAACTTTCTATGAAGCAATGGGTCTGGAACGGGTTCTACTCCACCTCGTGAACACGGAGTCCAACCGGAACTGATAACAGATATTAACAGTTATTTTTAAGGATATAGAACCGGAATAGGAACCCTAAAGTTAAATTACTGTCCAAACACCAACACAGGAATTGTAATCGATGTATATTAAAGTTCATAAAGGTTCTTAATCTTAATTTATTCACGTGGTGCTAATAATAATAATAATAATAATAATAATAATAATAATAATAACAATGTTCAGAGATCATGTTCTTAATCCCTTTCTCGGGATCTTTAGTTAAAGTCGGGTATATTACTTTGTTGTTTTTATAAATATAATTTTTAGCTTTTAGATTATTTTTAATGTAGTTTCGTATTTAGAATTGTATAATGGCAATATAACAATAAGATTAAATATTAAAAGAAACGCAGCCAGAACCGGAATTTAATTATGACCCAAAAATAACCCGAAATTAAATTTTTCTCTAACCGAAACCTTTAAAGTTTATTGGAAGAGCCGAAACCAGATCCGATACATGTTTCTGTTCGACTTCTTTATCGTCAGGACAATTATTATTGAGGAGCTACTTGGATAAATAAGTAGCGGCTTTGGTCTAGAAAACTGAGATGATGGCCGGAGGCTCGTTGTGCTGATAAGGCACCTACTTCTATCTGCCAACATGCGGCGGCCGCTCGGTCAGTGTAGCTCTCTTGCGGGCTGACACCGTGGAGGGTTTTCCTGTTAATGTTTTCTTATGAGAAACCATTCACAAGTAGAATTATTATTATTATTATTATTATTATAGCACCACGTCTTACTACCTGTTCAGATTATATGTTTATGTACTAATTACATTGCGTTAGGGATTAGAAAGACTTGATTGAGAAGAAAGGCACCTGCATTTGCGTGGAGGAATAGTGGGAGCCTGTTTAGGGGGAAACCACCCTCAGTGTACCCGACCGGGATCGAACCCCAGTCTCCCCATCTTCGACAGTCTAGTCCAACATGAAAGTAGCGCGTTAGATTACGCGGCCACCGAAGCGGGTATAGAATTATTAGTTTTACATAACGTGACGTCTCTTCTCTTGAGGAACAAATGTGTTGATGACATCTTTATAAGAGAGGTGAGCTAGAAAATGTTGACAGGATAGCTGAGAAGTGCTTGTCATTCGAAGTGACAGTTGAATAGCATCACTTATAACAGAACTTTTAGAACTACAAACCTTAGTGACTATGGACAAGAGGAAAATAGGAGTATTTATTTATTTTTAAGTCTATTTTACTGTATCGTAAAATGTATTATTGAACATAATATTACAAAAAAAAACTTAGGCTTATATATTTCTCATGAGTGGTATGTTAATGGTGAATTCTTTCTAGATTTTGTTGATAACGCCATAGACGTTAACGCCACGTGTACATTATAAAACTAGATTTTTGTATCCGTATTATGTTCTGCCTCTTATTTTTGGGGGCCTTTATTCATTCTTTTTTAGTTTTTTTTCACTTTCCCGTTATTAATTTCAGTGATTTTCTATTTTCAAATAAGTACAAATTATTCATATTTCAAAAAACATTTCGTGACCCACCAAAAATCTACTTGCACCCCACAGTTTGTGAGCCACTAGTAGTTGACTACGGCTAACTTACATCGAAAATATACTCATGTGAACTATTCTTATCGCATAGAGATTTTCTAAAGGTTAATCGTTAAGTAATCGTCCTCTGAAATCTTTTTATCTCAATTTTATATAAAAAGTGGTAATACATAATAATCTGTTAGGTCCGGATGATAATGACACTTGTACTGATTAGATTGTTGAAGTTTAGTCGCTGACTCTAACAGCCCAGATATCAACACCGGTGTATTATTTGTTGGTGATGGGTAGGTTGGGGTTTGAAACTCAGCTGGCTGTGCGTTGGCTGTTTCTACCCCTCCCTTCACCCAAATGTGCATACAATTCTTCTAAATTCTACCTTTTTCATTCTTGCCTTAATAGAGTAAGTATTCTGTTGTGGTGTAGCTAACATTATGAAATAACGGAGACTGGGATTATGGTTACAATCATGTGGATTTCTGAACTAATTATTAAACGTTTGGATGTGAATAGTTAAAACTCAATTTAAATATACATTTAAATATGCGAAACATTTTTTTTTTAATATTCTTGATATTGTCTTGTTAGAATTTAACTTAAATGGATTATGCACAGCAAACTTGAGATCAAGCTCGTCTTTGGGAATCCGGGTTCCTACACATTTGTGTATACTTCAGTGGGAAATATTCACATTTCGTGGAGTAGTTGATCTTTGGGTTAATCTAACACATTTGTGGCCCACAGAGGTGCTGGGCAAGTGTCCTTAACATCAAACTTTTATATGTTTTAAATTTAATAGTGGACAGGAGCGTAACCTGAACAGGTAGGACGTGGTGTTAAATATTAAGTTTGGACCAGAGTAAAAAACTGATGAAATGCTACATTTGGAACATAGCACTGTATGAAGCAGAAACTTGGACTCTTAGGAAGATGTAAAATAAATACTCTGAGAGCTTTGAAATGTGGTGCTGTAAAAGACTTGAAAAATCATGTGGACAGACCGGGTGACAAATGAAGTCCTAATAAGAATGGGTAAGAAATTATCCATTTTGGATGTAATTCTTCGGTAAAAAGCCAACTGGATCGGACACATCCGTAGGAGGAACTGTCTTCTGCACGACGTCATAGAAGGAAAGGGGAACTAAGTAAGAAGGAGGATTCAAACATTAGATGACTTGAAGGAAATGAGAAAATTCTGGGAGGTGAAGGAAGAGGCAGATTACAGGGCAGGGCGCATCGGCAATCTAAGTTCGCTGACCAAAGGAATGAACCTGTCGTAAGACAGAACATCTAATAATAAAATAATATATATTTTACTGTTAATTAATTACAAAAGAAAAGGGTCTTTCGTAAGACAAAAATTATTTAATTAATATATTATTTGGTGTTTTATCTTACGACAGGTCAGTAGACGTATTTATAGTGGAAATCTAAATAGGAGAGATAGGAAGGGTGTGTATTCATATTACCTTTACGCAACCACAAAAAACAACAAAAAACTATATTTATTTTTGGAGCTAAAAATGCATCGTTGGTTTTATAGCTAAGGAAAGTTAACAAATTTTTAAATGTCAGAATATCTTGATTAGACGACTTTATTCGTGACACTCCTCTAACATCTGGCAATCAGTTGGTGAATGTTAGCTCCTCTTGTTGTACGATATGTTAGTAATTGAATACTATACGTCAACAAACAAAACACACGTCTCGAGCACGCGAAATAAACGTCAAGGTCATAAAGTCTGGTATGCCGGTGACAGAGAGTTTTGAGTTCGAGGACTGGCTGGATGTACTGAGGCAGTTTTTTTCTCTGAATGGTTTTCCACTTTTCCTTCGTGAAAATACGGATTTTTTTTAAATTAATGTTTATCACAAACTGATATATGATGATGGTCCAAAGGATCAAATTAAATTATTAAAAAAGTGGTAACTTGGAAATAGGAATCGAACGCGAGACCTTTGGCTCTATGCACCAATTCTCTATCATTGAGTCATTCTAATGAAGAATGGGCCTGTATACGAAGCGAACATGGATGGCTCAATGGCATTGGCTTGCCAAGCTAAAGGTCCGCTGTTCGTTACCCATGTCCAGGTTGTCTATTTCACTTGATTGAACGGATATATTTACTTTTAAGATTCTCCCTATCCCATGAAAATAGTCGTGTGTTAGACCAGAAAGGGTGGTAGGACATGAAGCCAGGGTTGCCACGCACCTGAAAAACCGGGAAAACAAGGGAATCTTTAATATTTGGAAAAAAATAGGGAAAACACAGGGAATATTTGATGTTTGCAAAAAATGAGGAAAACACAGGGAATTTTGAAAATCCTCTTAAAAATACTTGGATATTTGTTAATTTGGGACATTTAACTAAAAACTTAAAATAGTAGTCAAGTCTTCGGATGGACGAAAAAGTGAACTGAAGAATTAAACACTCTGATTCAAACATGTCTTATTACCCCTTAAACAAGGGTTGTGAATCGATAGATGTATTTCCCCATCAATCTTATATTATCCTGTTTTAAATATAAGCTACATACTTCACACCAGTCAGTTTGATCACAAAGTGGTGTTATTAAGCTTATCTTTTCTTCAATCTAAGTTGACTGGAAAAATTGTCATTCCTTCTGGAAAAACTGGAAAATATAATAAGACTCGGCAGTAATAAAATAGTGGCAGTCCTGGGAGCACAAAATTAAATAGTATAAACATATAAAAGGAGTAAAGTCACGTTAATTTCAGCTCAACATTTTCATTAAACTTAAACTAACTTTCAATTCATATATACCATATTCAAAACTGACTGGAGATGTTAATCTTATTTTAACTTGCTGTTTTAAAAAAAAGTTTTATATTTTCCACCTTTGTATCAACCTACACTTGTATTGTAATTTTTAAAATGTTATTAATGATAGTCCGGCCATTTGACTCTTTTAAATGCACTAATTATTGAGGCAATGAAAATTTTTAAATATTTTGAAATGTTGTTATGATTGATATTTCAAGTTTATAAATAACTTGTCCAGGGTATTTCTGTTGTGTAGAATTTTTCACTAGTATTCACATTTATAAAATATTAAATTTGAAATAATATTTTTCTGAATTCTTTAAATAACAATCTATAAGTCTTAATTTATACAATAGTTAAAATTCATTCAACACAATGCTCTGAACAGTATCAATAGAGTTTGACGGTTTAATGGCCTCAGACCCAGTGGCGCAGGTTTAACCGCACGAATAGCTTTATTTTTAGCACCGCTTCTTACTACCTGTTCAGGTTATACGTCTGTATACTAATTACACTAATGAGCTAAGGAGGAATAGGTTTGAATTTAGAAGAAGTGTACCTGCATTTATGTGGAGGGAAGGAAAAATAATTTAGGGGAAACCCACCTTTACCCCTTCTCCCTGTCATTGGTAGTCTAGTTTATTGCGGAAGAAACGCCCTAGTCCATGCGGCCATCGAAGTGGGTGTGAATAGTTCAACGAGCTCTGGTCTATGTGGCGGGTTGGCTATGCGGTTGTTTTGACGAACTGTTGACCAAGAAAGTCAAGAGACTACGCCTTATTAGTGTGAGAGTGTGACCCAGACTCGTGAGTTCACTTTTTAAGAGCGAAACAAGCTACGAGTTAGACCACTTGTTCCCAAACTGTGGGCCGCATGCCGAATTTTGGTGGTTCACCGAACATTTTTTGAAATGTAAAATTTTGTGATTATTTGAAATATGTTTATAGCGTGGAGGTTAATGACGTCATCAACTAGAAATGGAAACAAGCACACCCTTCACACGCACATTTTTTTTTAAATTATGCAGGATAAGGGTGGAAGAAATCACAAACTATAAAAACGATACCATTTAATAGAGTAAATAAAAAAAGTTAATTTTATGTTTTAAAAAACATAAATGCCTTTTAATTTAAACTAATGAAACTGAAATGAACTCTTATTGTTCCAATTTTTGTTTTGTTTTACAGTTTTATAAAAACACCTAAGGATTGTTTTAATATTATTTTTTCAATGTACCGATTCGTATAGTTTGTAATTATTTTGTCACACAGGATATACTTCATCTTATATATAAAATTATCGTGTCACAATGTTCGTTCCCGTACTCCTCCGAAACGGCTCGACCGATTCTCATGAAATTTTGTGAGCATATTGAGTAGGTCTGAGAATCGGCCAACATCTATGTTTCATACCCCTTAGTGATAAGGGTTGTCCACCCTTAACATTTTTCTATAATTTTTAGACATTTTTTTAATATCTTTATTTTTTTTATTATGTCGCATTAAAAAATACATACAACCCTAAATTTTTACCCTTTTATCACCAACCCCTATTTTTTAATAGCCATTTTAGTAATTTAATCATTTTTCATCCCCGGTCGATAACTGATCAATCGTCATTTAATTAGTTATCCCCGCCAGTTGTCTACAGGTGTCACTTCTGACCCAGTAAACAGCACGGAGTAGGGATGAGAACGAAGCCGGTCTCCTGTTTCTCTCACACAATAAGACTTCTCTCACTCCCTACACAGTTGTCGGCCATCATTATTGTTTATGCATCAAGTGTAGTAGTAACGTTGACAATTATTATTTTGCTATCTCAGTGTAACTCTCATATTAACTATTAATCATTCCTATTTTATTAATAACTAGAAATTACTTAAAAATTACGTTTGCCGGGTCAGCTAGTAAATATATATTAAATACCTGGTGGTAGTATGGCAATTTTACTACAACATAACGTATAGCCCGTACGGGTAGTAAGAAGCGGTGCTAAATATTATTATTATTATTACTAATTGGTGACCTGGCGGTCTAGAGGTAAGGTATCAGACTTCTATGCAGGCAACAGGGGTTCAATCCTGGGTCCCGACATAGATTTATCTGATTACCAAACCCTTCCTTCACCACTGACAAGACATTTTGTGAATGTGGTGGGAAATGCCCTGCCTCCACCGTGGTTCGGATTCCCCGTTAAACTGTAGGCCCTCCATTTCATCTTACAATCACCCTACCATTACACATTAGCGTAAGTGCGTATAACCCGAACGGGTAGTAAGACGCGGTGCTAATAATAATAATAATAATAATAATAACAATGTTCAGAGATCATGTTCTTAATCAAATGGAACGAATTGTTCTCTCTCTCTCTCAAATTGGATGTAGCATCTCGACAAAATGAAGCTAAGCTTCTTCATTGTCCTCTTCATAACCATTAAATTCGGATTTCTGATGATGACCACTTTCATGAACTTGGTCTACTTCCGGATCCTTGAGGTCATTCACTCTCTATTTGTCATTACTGTTCTCATCTTCACTTGGCTCACGGAGCCATTGTTGCCAAATTTCTGTGTTAGTACTCTTTTTCTGTCGTAGTCACTAAAAAAAATCCCCATTATGGCTACAACTAAATGAAAGACCCACTTCGTTGTCCACTTGATCTAACGCGTTACTCTCGCAGTAGATTAGATCACCGATGACGGGGAGATCGAGGTTCAAATCTCTGTTGGATGTACTGATAGTGGTTTTCCAAAAAATTGCCCAAGCTCCATCCACGCAAATGTATATACACTTGCTATAAATATAATCTTCCTAATCTCTAAAACTATTAGAATAATTAGTACATAAGCGTATAACCCGAACGGGTAGTAAGCCGCCATGCTATAAAGAACTCACAAAACTTGTCGCACTTACTCGCGTGGAGGATGTTTACCCTGTGGAACTTGACCGTGGACTGACATTACACGGTCAGGATGCGGAAGAACACACTTTGTGTGAGCTAACATTATTTTTCCATTTTATTGTTAAGGAAATAATGTTTTAATGTAAAGGAATACTTTATAAAACGTTTAACAATGTAATCATCCGCTTATTGGTGTGTATTTCACAATATTACGTGTTTAGTAACTCTCGCGGTTTTAAGGTTAGAATCTTTATTTGAACGCCAAGACTCCTAAATCGTTTTCTTGCTTAGTTAAAAAAATAGTACTTTTGATTTAATTTTGATGCAAGACGTTTTATCCAGCACACTCCAGTTTATTATTATAGGCCTAAATGATTGCCTAATATGAATAATTATTTGTTTGTTAATTTGTAAATTTTATTTCAATCTACGAATTTTTATTTGTATTTAATGTTTAATAATTATAACTCATAATTACAACTATAAATATGCTAACGTATGCTTTTGGGACCAGTGGTACCATTTATAAAACTGGTGACTGAAATTGTACTGAATGAAAATATTTGGTAAAAAAAAAGTTTGACCCCGTTTTGTTTTAAAATAAAACTGTACAAAAAACGTTCTGGTATATATTTATAAATAAAATTCTAATTTTAGTGAATTTAGGTTGTATAAGTTGTATTATTATTGTATTTATAAATATTCTCAAACGTTCCTTATTAAACAATTCATATGTTTTTCAAAAAGCTTAAAGTGCTTACTGGACAATTTTTTAGGTTTGACTAATATGAATTTGTTGAATTAATTCCCTTATGAAGTACAGTTTCGTCTCCTTCCACTACGTCTTCGTGCAAAAATAGTAACATGAATAGCAAGGTACGTCACAATCGCACATACTTTCTCAATCTGCTATAGCAAGGAACCAAATTTTCGAAAATATGTTATCACTTAGCTACCCTTAAATTGTTTTTACACAGATTTGTTTTTTGTAGCTACATATACTTTGAACTAATTACTATACATTTAAAAAACTATAAGCACACATATTTTTCTTAGTCAAATGAAAATACGTTCTTATTAATTTTGAACGAAAAAAACTATAGATTTTCTAAATATTTAAAATTACCAAAAAATCAGTATTTAGGTGATCTGTTAATTCTAGGGCTAAAATAAAAATCACAACTTTGTCTCCAGGTGGGCCGTAACACCTAAATATAAATGTGTGCATTCGTACAGTTGTAATTATACCATTGGCAACACAAAGCCAACCACACCCAGTCAATGGTGGCTGCGTTACATGATGGCTCATGATTCTTAATTGTTCACACATTTGTAGCCGACGATTTCCGCACATCCTTCACAGACTCTGTCTTAAAATATGAGTGGAGAATGACCCTTGGAACGGTGGGATTCCTGGGTAGCTCAGTGGTTAGAACATTGGCGGGTTCAATTCCTGTGCCCAGTTGTCATTTTTCAATTCAAATAATATCTAAATATAAAGTTTAAATGAAATCCATTAAACAATTTCGGCTCTAGCCCCAGGGACAGCCAGAATCATAAGCCCCGCCTTTTTGATTCGTGTGTTAATAGAGCCACGGCTAGTATCCATCATTATAATTAAGTTTCATATGGTACATGTGTATCCTGCCTTGTAGAGGACGTTGTGTAACTCGTGACGATGTCCACCCTGGCAGGAGTGGGCCGGGCCATGTTATGAAAGAGCGGGCCCGCTTGGCTCCGAGCACGGGCTCGCGGTGAAAGGGACGTCTTCCTGCCAACATCGAGCGCATATTTCGACAAATCGGCCCTTGCCAACTGACATAGTTTCCCTCGCATTCTGCCGCGGCATCCTCATCTCGCTGAATGAATGTCGGACTCATCCAGTCTACCGGTGAAAGGCAGGTTGCATCTCGACCGGCTTGTATTGAAGTTTGGTTTGTATCATCGCGTCTTAATGGGCCTACCCATTAGAGGGCATTAGGTCCTCAAGTGTTCATTGCCGCACATACAAAAGTATGCCACTTATTTTTATCTTGAGCTAGCGCTATCCAGTCCACCTCACTACACCCTATCCCTATCTTGAGCTAGCTCTATCCAGTCCACCTCATTACACCCTATCCCTATCTTGAGCTAGTTCTATCCAGTCCACCTCATTACAACCTATCTCTTTCAGGTCCATTCTAATACAATCCTCCCATCTACCTCTGGGTCTTCTTAATGGTCCCATCCCTTTGTGCTTGCCAGTCACTACCATGGATCAATGGTCCCGTCCCTTTGTGCTTGCCAGTCACTACCATGGATCAATGGTCCCGTCCCTTTGTGCTTGCCAGTCACTACCATGGACGCTGTTCTCGTTTCTTCCACTCGCACTGGATCTCCTACTCACCAGAGCTCGTGGGTTATTATCACCCTGACACTATCTTGTGATGAGTACAAGGTATGCAACTTATCAACATGTAGCCTCCTCTATTCTCCATTATCTACATCACGTTTCAGACCAAACATTTTCCTGAGCACCCTTAATTTATTCTCATCACGTAAGGTTAAAAGAATAAATTAATTAGGCTATTGGAATAAAAATGAGGATGGTAGACTTTTAAATAAAAAGTACTTGTATTTGCATGTAGAAAGAGTAGTAAAATATTAAGGAAAAAACATACAGTATACCCATCCGGTATTCGAACTCTGATCCTCTGTCACCAGCAATCTAGTACGACCCGAGAGCGACGTATTATACCATGTGACCGCTGATATGAGTTCTGAGAATATTAAGCCCTACATGATTTCCCAAGCTATCCATGCAAATTCGGTTACATTTCTTGTACAGTTTTATCTTTCTCCGCGAGTGTAACTGAAATTCCCGGAGTTACAGCGGGTGTATAGTATAAGTATCAAAGTTGCCACCAAGTTCAAAACAGCCATCTTGATGCGTTTTGTCCCTGTGCGCAAGACAAACAGAAGCCGAGTTCAAGGCCTCTAATGTTACTCTTATTTTAATTGAACGAAAATGCGTATTCACATCTCATTAAGAAACTAGCCCCACGACCTTGAAATATTATGTACACTTTATAATGAGTGGGCGAAGAGGTCTGATTAAATTTTTGGGAAATAATACAAAGCTATTATTTATTTTAATTGATCTTTTTTTGACATAACTTGAGTACACCCAGAGGGAATGTATGAGGAAGGTAGAATTTAATAGGAGATGTACTAGCACTTGCGTGGAGGTAGAGAAGGGAACTATTTAGGAAACATAACCTCCCTGTCAGTGGAAAACCCGACTAGGCGTGGTTGACACCTTGCTCAGTGGTATTAAATTTGGAGTAATCGTACCCATAGGGGTACGAGATGACATCTTAGGGGATACTTACAGTTTAAAACACGTATACATATATGTTATTTCATGATAAACAGTGAGTAATCAGGGCCATGTTTAGGGCTAGCCGCAAGAGACCCGGACGCAAGGACATGTGATCTTGGAATGCTAGTTTGTATATACAGATAATAGCTTATATAATGTGGTGGGTGGGGCTAGCGCTCTAGATCTGGCCGTTCAACCTTATCTTACCTCTGCTCTCCTGACGTATGGAGTAACTAATTTCTGAGGTGGGGACACCATTAAGGAGAATTCCATTATCCCCAGATGATAGGATGATATGTGAGAATGATGATGGTGGAAAGCAGAGGAGACCTACAGTTTAATTGGGCTCCGAACCACGGTGGGGGCCTGGCATTCTACACATCCACAAAGCATGAAAGCACACACTTGGCCAAAGGTGAAGGAAGGGTTTGGTAATCATATAAATATGTGCTGGGACCAGGATTTGAGTCCCGGACCCCTAACACAGAAGTCTGACACATTACCCCTAGACCACCTGGTCCCCTTAATTGTATAATGTATATCTTATATTTTTCACCAATACCTTTGAGGGGTATAACATTGAATAGAAACTATACCTTGGGGTACGCAAATAATGTTTGAAACCCACTTTGCTGTCTGCATGATCCATCGCGAAACTCTCGCAGTAAGACTAGATTGCCTATTACGTGGAGATCGAGGTTTAAATCTCGGTCGAGTGTACTGAGGGTGGCTTTTACAAAATAGTTTTCCACTCTCCCTACACGCAAATGTGAGTACACTTCCTATAAATACAACCTCCCTAATCCATAAAATCATCAGCGTAATTAGTGGCCTACGCGGTGCTAAAAAATAAAATAAAATTTGAATACTCTTGTGGCCTAGCCCCCGTACCCACCGATGCGTGTAGCTGACTTATTGAATCTGCATAGTCATTAGCCTGGAGAAAGTATGAAAAACAACCTAACCCTTTGATCTTTGTCGGTAATGAGGCTGCCTAGTGACCCTTTGTTCGATTTCACGTGATCCCCCTGTTGTCTTTCCCACATTGATAAATTAACGCCGTAGTGTTTGACCACCTGTTATGTGTTTTTTTTTATATCGTTAGAATAGGCTCCTGATTTCTACTCATTAATGATCTAAATATAAATATATCTATCGGCCTAGCTTGTGCGACTGAACTTTGTCTTAATAAACTAAGTCAACCGACACTGAACAATAATTATTCTTACGGATAGAGCCTGCCGCCACTTATATGATTACGCACGCCTCACGCTAATATTCTAAACTCACCTAGATTATATACTACGGTACGAGCTAAGAGGGGACTGACCTTTTACAAGCACTTGTAGGAGACTGCAGTTCAACAAACTTAAACGGTAGATAGCGGGAATTCTTGAAGACAACGACGACTGGTACTTCAAAAGAATGACTGGCGGAACCACTTCAAAACATTGGATGGTGAAGAGAGGAACAACACGCGTTTAGGAAACTGAGGTATGCAATAAACTTTATCTTTGCTATACGACAGCTGATTGAAAGAAGGTATGAATTTGGGAAAGGCTTGGTAATTATGTTTGGATGTGGCGAAGGCATATTATAGTGTGGATAGAAATAAAGTTAGGAAAACGACGGAGGGGGTTGGAATGAAAGAATGAGTGGTAATAAGGGTAAAGAGTATTTCTAAGTGTTAAGTCGAAGAAGGGGTGAACGGGGTTGTTCCAATTATTTTTTAAATGAGTTAAGCAGGGTATGATATAGAGGGAGAAGGAAGAGGAAATACAAGAACATCTACAATAATTTAATGGGCGAGTGAAAGAGTTTGGAATAAAATTTAGCATGGTAGAGAAGTATTGAAGGGATTTTATTGACTGGATAGAGCCTAGTACGGCTATAAAATTGGATGGTGTAGAGCTGAGAAATGTACAAAGTGTAAAATATCTTGGCAGTTTCATTGAAGTGAAGGGGGCTGATGGAGAGGATTTAGCTTGCAGTTGAAACTACTACTTCAAATAATCTATTGAGTAACAAAATATGAAACTTCGTGTCAAGAGTTGGAAAAATGGGAGAGAGTGGGTTAAAAATGCTTAAAACCAAGATAAACTACTTTCCTGGTTAGTATAAAAGTTAATTTTGACCGGAAGGTAAAGGGACTACTTCAAATAACAAAAAACAAAATTGATAAATTTACTTTTTTTTATTGGGACTATGGGAAATAAGGGGTGGGGGACGGAATCACACTTTTAGATGAAATAAAAAAATGCATTTGCAGGAATGTAGTAGGGTCAATCTAAATTCATTAATAATTCTTAAATATATGAAATTTTCAAGTGGGTATTGGGGAAATAGGAAGGGGGGTTTTGAGAGCTCCAAGACTCATATAAAAATACTTTTCACTGTGGAATGAGATTTGAATTTGTCAGGAAGGTTTAGGATCCTCCCCGAACACTACGGATAAAAATAATTCAAAATGAAATATCTGAAAATTGGGAGGTGGGGGGAGGCGGAGAGTTCCCCCCAAAAATGTATAAAGCTAATATATTACAACACTTCTTAATGGTAAATAATTGAATATAGAGGGACAACCTCACATAACCATTAGAGTCTGACATTTTTAAATTTTAAAATAAGGGGCAGTGAATCGGGAAGGGATTGGGATTGGGAATGGTAGAATTTTAAAACAAGGATCAGAGAATTTAGAAAGAAGCGGAAATGGGGGACTTTTAAAACAAGGGTAAGGTAATTGGGAAGGAAGTGGAAATGAGGGAATTTTAAAACAAGGGTAAGGTAATTGGGAAGGAAGCGGAAATGGGGGGATTTTAAAACAAGGGTAAGGTAATTGGGAAGGAAGTGGAAATGGGGGAATTTTAAAACAAGGGTAAGTTAATTGGGAAGGAAGCGGAAATGGGGGAATTTTAACACAAGGGTAAGTGAATTGGGAAGGAAGTGGAAATGGAGGAATTTTATAACAAGGGTCAGTGAATTGGGAAGGAAGCGGAAATGGGGGAATTTTAAAACAAGGGTCAGTGAATTGGGAAGGAAGCGGAAATGGGGGAATTTTAAAACCAGGGTCAGTGAATTGAGAAAGGGGGGGGAGGGGAGGAATGGTGAAATTTTAAAGTTTCAAAAAGTATAGAAAAAAAACCTTTTGGGTGCGGTATAAAATTGATATTTTTCAAGTAGTTACAAAGACCACCCCTGATAATCAGAGGATACTGAAAATTAGCTACATAAAATAAGTCGTTGGAAATTCCACAATCAATTAGGAAAAAAAACTGTTCAAATGTGTAGTAGGCAATATAAATATGACCTGTAATTACAGGGAACTATATATATCTCCTATACAGTCCATTATTTCATTCAGGCTGTTTGCTGAACTTTGGTGATTTTTTCAATTTCTTTTAATAACATTGTAGGCAGATACATTGTTTTACTTTTTTTTATGATTGCTTTTGGACATTGATTTTTAGATATATTACTATTTTGAGGTTAAGTTACATAGTTTTAACTAATAAAGGATTAATATTTTAAAATAATTTAAGAATTATTTACTTTTCCCTTTAGTTAATTTTATATGCTTGGAAAAGAACTAAGCTACTTTGAGATTCCCCGCCTGAAAAACAAATATATTGGCTGGTTAGGATATATGTATAAAAATAGTTATAATTTTTTAATAATTTAGGTGACCTGGCGGTCTAGGGGTAAGGTGTCAGACTTCTGTGCTGGTGGCTGGGGTTCAATCCTTGGTCCCGGCATAGATTTATCTGATTACCAAACCCTTCCTCCACCTCTGACAAGACATCTTGTTAATGTGGGGAATGCCAGGCCTCCACCGTGGTTCGGATTCCACGTTAAACTGTAGGTCCTCCATTTCATCTCACAATCACCCTACCATCACACATTAGCGTAAATGCGTATAACCCGAACGGGTAGTAAGACGCGGTGCTAATAATAATAATAATTTAGAAAAAAATAATAGTTTTAATGTATTTATTTTCCATTTATTGTAGGAAAAAGGGCCGCTTTTTTGTTGTTGTTGCCCATGTGTGAAAGGCCAGTCAAATCCGAGACTGAGTGAATCACATCTATTTGGAACGTTTAAATTTTTCTTTTTTCAGGCCACATTCTATTAAATAAATATTAAGTGTATTTTAGTAATTTATACTCTAAAACTAGCATAGCGCAGGCATTTTTTCTTTTTGTTTATTTTGGAGATTAGATTATATATTTTTATTTCCTGTTGTATCACGCCTATCATGCGACATTGTATCTTTCTTATCAACACATTGAATCTATAAGATTAGAAAAATGATAAGATATAAATAATCTTTGTGGAAGTTAGGCCTTCGTAAAACAAGGAAAACCTGAGATTGTCGGGATATTTCTTGTGATCGAAAAATTCTGGAAGAAGTCAAGGAGATTTTTTTAAAAATCTCTAGAATTTTCAAATATTTTGATGACGGTTTGCTAAAAACAAAGTAGAAGCGTGGAACAAAGTATAAAATATTTGTTTTATTTCCAATTTTATAAATCCGACACCTTTGCTCAGTCGGTAGCGTGTCTGTCTATTGAGTTAACGGTCTCGGATTTGATTCCCGGTATGGATGAAAAATGTATCATTGGTGAAATGTGGTTTTACCGCTTTACAGTGATGAATTAAAGACTACGACAGGTTTGGCAAACCAGTAGTGGAAAATAAATAGTTTTAATAAAAACAAATTAGCCAGGCCCAGTGGCGCAGAAACGTTTTTATTTGGGAGAGGGGGGGATAATAAAAATTATCATGTCCATTTATAGGAGATAACATTTTTGCAATTTTTTTAAATAAAACAGGAAAATGTAATACAGCTGCCCCTCTCACTACGCGAGTGATTGATTCTAATAATAATCGCATAACACGAAAACACATAAAGGGAATTGATTTTAACATGGGTGAGATAGAGAAAAAGTAAATAAAAATCTAAAACTTGTAAATGAATGTAATTTTTATTAATTTATTTAACTAGTACAATACTATGGGTAGCCTACACCTATTGTGAATCTTTAATCCCTTGAAATTTATTAAAAAATGCAAATTTTAATTGATCTATCTAATATAATGCCACAGGTATAATTACTGTTAATCTTCAATCCCATGATAAAATTTTACTTTCGTTTTCCCTATCCCACTGGCATAGTTTATTTAGCACTAATTACGCTAATGGGTTGAAGAAGGTAGAATTGAGAGGAAATGAATCCAAACTTGCGTGGAGGGAGAGAGAGTGGGAAACCATTTAGGGAAAACCACCCTCACTTCACCCGAATGGGATCGAACCACGACCTCCCAGTCCTTGGCTATCTATTATAATGCCTTAGTAGCGCCTTAGATCATGCGGCCACCGAAGTGGGCTATTGGCGTTGTTAAAATATGTGCCTAAATTAGAAGTAAGATGTGGCTGGAAACAAAATGAGAATAATGAATAAATAACGATTATTACAGCATGGGACCCTTAAGTTTATATTGTAGTGAATATCAACACACAGCTAGCAAAACATTGTAAATACCAGTATGTCCTTATAGGGAAGACCACAGCTAAATTAATTTAAACTAGTTGAAAAATGAAACCTAAACAGGGGAATCGAACCAGGAATCTTTGGCTTAGCGCTCCAATGCTCTACCATTGAACTTTGTGAGATTCAAAGTTCCCGTGTTCAGGTGTCAATCTTTCAACTAGTTTAAATTATCAATTGTTTTGTCATAATTATATATGAACCATCCTGAATAATATACAGAAGTTTCAAACTAACATTTTTTTTATGTCATTATTTCAAATGTGCCCTGCGTTCCCACTAAAGGTAGCAGCAAACCTACTTTGCTTGGTCTCACTATGGCAATGATAATATAAGACCGTAGTTTTAATCAGTCAAGGTAAGACCACAACGTTTTATGGTAATAAGAGAGTACATTTCTCCTTGTTTTGCCCATGACCAACTTTATGTCGAGTGTTTCAATGTTGGCATTGAAAAGCAAACGGCAAAACAGGAAACAATGTGTATAATCTCCTTGTATAACTTAATTAATTCATGGTTAGAACGGAAAACAAGTTTTTAATGTTATCAAAAACCTATTGTTATCTTTATCCATGATAAACACTTATAAATACGTATCCTTTACTTTATAGTTGAACCACTGACATATAACCTGCAAGTTATGGACGAAAACGCGGTTTTAAGAGACATAATTATCATAAAAACAGATTATAAAAAAACTAAATACATGCAACAACAACAAAATTCTTACATCCTAAATATTTCCAAGACATTCAAACTGGTGGTACCTAAATAATAGTTAATTTACGTGAACATTTAAATTCACCATTTTAACGCCTGGAAACTAAATAAATCGATATTTTATTAAAATAAACATCGGTTATGGTTACCTATTTATAGCTGGTTAACCGTCTATAAAGGTAACCTTTAGTCCAGACTTGAACTTGGGACCAATCAGCCCAAGCACGAAAAATAATACTTAAATTTCTTTATTGTGAATTATAGGCCTTGTGTTCTCTAATATTCGGCGCTGGCACACATAATCTCTTTCATATATATAAACAGAACACACGATTGAAATAAATGTTGAACACCCATGAACCAAATAGAGCACGCAAACTAGGTATAGATATTTAATTTAAGCGCTCTGGAAATAGGGTTGGATACTAATCATCAAAAGGAAAATAAGGTGGCATGCCTGATATCACGCACGATTTACCTATTTGTGTAGGCTATTATTACATTTAATTCGTTCCATTTCATCATGGAGATCAACCTACGTGTGTTTATTTATTGGTGGTAAATCCTGAAACAGTGGACATAATGGGGTGATACATTTTAATCGATATAGGTCTACCTTCGAGCTAATGGCTTTGTAGTGTTCATATCATGCACAAAACTCTTTTGAAATCGATTCGGTTGTTGCAGACGAGATAGTACCATTGATTTTTACATTATATACCGTCGACTAGAGTGACTGCCCAGTGGGATAACTTTGCCCACTTTTGAAGAAGAAAAAATCCTCAAATAACAGTTACTTTAACCTTTGTGGAACCCTTTGAGGTGTCCTCAAGACACGCAGAAGTTATAAATGACTACTGATTGGTTATCTGTGAAAACAACTGTTTTATCGTCCGAGTGTCTGAATAAACAATTTTTAGCGTCCTTGTACTTTTGCTGGTGCAGCCAAAATACCCCAAATTTATGTCGTAACAGAGTTTTGTATAATGTTTTTAAAGACATAAGAAAACAATATAATGGTTCATTTAACAGCCCTTTAGAGTTTCATTGCCCAAAGATTAATTATATGCATAAAAAACGTAGTTGAATGGGAGTGGGCAAAGTAACCCCTTTATGGTAGGTGGCTTTGCCCACTCTTTTTATTATTTTTCTGAGCATAATGTTTTTTTAAAAAAATCTATACACTCTTTCTCATGTGTGACAACTTTGGTTTTCCAAAATTCACTTAAGAAGCACACAAATTTGAGACGCAAAGTTGAAAAATAGGCAATGTCACCTCGGTCGACGGAACCCTCTATAATACCCGCAGTGAAGCACAATGCTAGGTGTCTACAGAAATAATAATACGATTACTTAGTTAAGTATATCAATATAAGAGTTATATTATTATTGGATCAAATGATTTAAATTACTGGACATTAACACGAACCGGTGACTGCATGGACAAGTGACAGTTTCATCTGGTCTGGTTTGTCTGTGAAAGGGAGGTCAGAATTTAAATCACTGTTAGTTGTACTCAGACTCTTTGTTTATTTATATAGATACAAGCTCGGGGGTACAATTAATCTAAATTATACCTTCTTCATCTCCTTGGACGTCATTTCTTGGTTATTTACATACACATTGCTCTTAAGGGGCTAGCGACAAACCATACGTAGCGTTGGTAAGAAGGTAGGAAGCGGGGAACTCTTAACATATATCTAATTCGTGGTGCATGGAGGGGGTTACATCACAGTGTTATGTAACACATATCTTATACTTAAATTATAATGTTGGAAAAAATAATATTATTGTTTGAAAAAATTTATATTCATGATTATAATGTATTTTGAGTAATAGGGTCTATTAAATTTGAGTCCCTGTTTAATGTCACAAAAGCTTCTCTATAAAATAATGACACTCACTCATGCTGTGAAAAGGTATGTAATACAGGTTTTAACGTGGTAGGGGGTCAAGCTAAATGTCTGCTTGGTGTTACATCGAGGGCCAGAAGGTGAGGGGAAATATTTTCAGAAAAAATTGTCGACATGGTTTATGGATGAACCCTAAAGAACAAATTTCGCTATTTAAATTACACGAAAACTCGAACAACACTCAGCCTCTTTCTTACACTTGAGACTAAACATTAAAACTGTTCTACAAAATTTTTTCTATTGGTTGGTCATTTTCAAATTAATGCCGTAAATGCCTGCAATGATTTCTGTATAGTAACACATCTAAAGGCTTTTTGGTAGGAAATGAGGGCTTATAGATGTCCACTTCTAGAAAAATGTGTATCAGTTAGATAATGTATGAATGTTATTTGTCTATAATCTGCTTCAAAAGGTGACCTGGTGGTCTAGGGGTAAGGTGGCGGACTTCTGTGCTGGGGGTCCGGGGTTCAATCCTCGGTCCCGGCACAGATTTATCTGATAGCCAGACCCTTCCTTCATCTCTGACAAGACGTGTATTAATCACAACTTGTGAATGTGGGGAATGCCAGGCCTCCACCGTGGTTCGGATCCCAACGTTAAACTGTAGGTCCTCCATTTCATCTCACAATCACCCTATCATTACACATTAGCATAAGTGCGTACAACCCGAACGGTTAGTAAGACGTGGAGCTAATAATAATAATAATAATTATTATTATTATTAACATAATTTATTACAGACTTTTTTCGAAAAGTGTGAGGGTATACATTTTTGGGGAAAGATTTAATTTAATTAATAAATATAACATACATAGCTTTTAAAAAATTAGAGTGTGATGGACGATCGTGGACCCTTTGATAAATGTAAAAGTCAATCGGGGCCCATCACAGGTTGCCGGCCACTGAGCTAAGCCTAAGTTCAACCTCTAACACTGATCTTGGACGACTATAATACGCCCAACTTAACTACGTTGCCGACTTTGAGATTTCGAAGCTATTTTGCGAAGCAGGTTGCATCTTAACTTGACGAACATAAGCAGTATCACACTTAAGACAGCACTGTACAAAATATAAAGAAAGGGAAGAAAATGAGAAGTTCGTATTGAGAGGGCTCTTGTCTGTGTGTTAATAACGCTTCCCCTCTTCCTCTGACGAGTTTACACAATCACTCTAATATTTGCACCTTGAAAACATTGACTTGCTTTTTAATTTTTTATTGTTTCATATTATATTTGTGCGTATATATATATATAATCCTGGCAGGAAGATTCTTACGGGCTATTTTGGTGACCAGGACACATATCCTAAGTTATAGAGGATATATAAGAAAATATGTTTACAAAAACCTACTTAAAGTTAAAAATAATAATTTTGTGACACTGAAGGATAATTTTTAGCATAATTTAAGATTTGATGGTTTTTTATTCAACGTTATAGCCTATATTTAAAACCCGCCAAGTCAAACGTAATTTGACTGGCCGTGATATCACAGACAGTCAACGTCCTTAAAACCTGGAGGGAACGAGGTGTACTACTCACAGAACTACTAGTACAAACTATTAAACCCGCAGTGATATGATCATCACATTAACTATTCACTCCACTGTAAGAGTGCGAGTACCACGTGGTGCTGCTGTCTATGCTGAGGTGGTGACGTAATAGCCTTCAGGAGGGTGTTACGTATGCTTGGAACAGTGGCAGTCACATGGGTCTGACCTACCCAACACAGTGACCTAGTGATGTGATATTCACGTTTACTGTGTGGACAACCAAGTCACGTCTTGTTCACCTGACATCTTTCTGTCGCCCGACAACTTAGCTCAATTGCTAACGCGTCGTTCTACTGAATTGAAGGTCTTGGGTTTGATTCCTAGACTAGCCGAAATGCGTATCAAAGATGAAGTTGAGGTCTACTGTTTCACTGCGATAGATTAAGAGCCGTAGGATTGGGTGATGTGTCTTTTATTGAATTAAGTAAGTTTGTAAGTAGTTACTGGCCTCGGTGGCGTAGTTGGCTAACGCGCTTGTCGTGTTGAGCTCTACTGCTGAGGACGGGGAGATCGAGGTTCAAATCTCGGTCGGGTGAACTGGGGGTGGTTTTTCCTAAATGGTTTTCCACTCTCCCTCCACGCAAATGCGGGTTCACTTCCTTTAATTCAACCTTCCCAATTCCTAATCCATTAGAGTAATTAGTACTTAAAGCGTATAACCCGAACGGGTAGTAAGACGCGGTGCTAAATATTATTATTGTAAGTAGTTTTTTGATATAATCAGTGAGCCTTTGCAAATTCATAGTTTTTAATTTCGTATCGAATCCGAATCTCGGCTAACTTACTCGAATCAAATCCGAATCACCCTTTTCGGTGGCCGCGGGGTCTAAGGTGTTACTCTCGCAGTAGACTAGACTGTCGATTATGGGGAGATGGAGGTTTGAATCTTGGTCGGGTGTACTGAGGGTAGTTTTTTCAAAATTATTTTCCACTCTCCCTACACGCAAATTCGTGTACACTTCCTCTAAATTAGGCCTTCATAATCCCTAACCTATTAGTGTAATTAATACATAAGCGTATAATCTGAGCAGGTAGTAATACGTGGTGCTAAAACTATATATTTACCGGTATACTAAATTGTGTCCCACTCCCCTTGTACGCGAATGCTGATATAATATATCTAAATTTCTTCTTTCCTCGTCCCTATCTACTGCATTAGAGTAATTATCATATTAATGTACAATCTGAACAGGTAGTAAGACTCGGCGACAAAAATAAAGTCTAACCAAGACGACGCACCTCTGTGACAATCCTCGAGCCTCACAGTGATCAAAAACAATCATGTATTCGATGTACCCGCCTCGGTGGCGTAGTTGGCTAACACGCTTGTCGTGTTGAGCTCGACTGCTGGGGACGGGGAGATCGAGGTTCGAATCTCGGTCGGGTGAACTGGGGGTGGTTTTTCCTAAATGGTTTTCCACTCTCCCTCCACGCAAATGCGGGTTCACTTCCTCTAATTCAACCTTCCCAATTCCTAATCCATTAGAGTAATTAGTACTTAAAGCGTATAACCCGAATGGGTAGTAAGACACGGTGCTAAATATTATTATTATTATTATGTATTCGATGTTGGCGACAGATAGCCCTTAGCTCGAGGCTTTGATGCTTCATATGCCATAATTATTAATTAAACCACTTTTTATTTGTTAATTATAGCACCATTGATTTTGTTTTAATTTCCTTAGCAAACCATTGGTGTATTTTCTTGTATCCTTGATTTTTCTCTCTCTCTCTCTAAATATTGAGTTACCTAAGAGATAACGGTTCGTATCTTTTCGGGCATGGAGAAGTGTCGTTGTTTTTGTTTAATTATACTGTGTAGCCCGTGTTACGAGAGCAAAGAAAAAAACTCGTTCGATATTTAATTGTCTTGAAGTGTAACTCGCGTTGGGTACATTAAGGTAAAGTCCGTTCACCATAGGAGTTGTTTTCTGAAAGGCCTTTTTCCCTACCAGAAATCTATTATATAGTAGGATATTGGTAGGAATAAATACCTTTAATAGATCAATTCCTACCGTGAATGGAGTATACTAACTGCTATTCGACTATCATGTCGTGCCGAAACGGAACTCTTTGCGCCCAGTTATGTAAATATTCCAGTTGATATACACGCCATCAATCAGGGGCTAACAAAGTGTTTGGTCCAATTGCCAATTTATAAAACCAAACATAAAGTAGGTGGAGGAGGGAGGGGAAGCAGGCCACACACACAAATTGGGGACAAGTAGAAATATTTTACCTCTCCCACTTACTTATTCATATGGAGAAAGTAAATGATTGAAATAGTAAAAACCGTCATCGGTGGCCATTTGGTCTTAGGCGTCTCACTCTCTTCTTAGACGAGACGGCTGATTACAGGGAAAAACAGGGCTCGAATCCCAGTCAGGTATACTGAGGGTGGGTTTTTGCCAAGATGGTTTTACACTCTCCTTTCACGTAAATGCAAATACACTTCTTCTAAATTTAACCTTCCTCATCCCTAGCTCATTAGCGTAATTAATATATAGGTGTAGCCCTATAACCTGAACTGGTAGTAGAAAGTGGTGCTTTTTTTTTAACTTTAACAATTTTTAACCTCTAGATTACATCATGCCCCCCCTGAACTCATTAAATTGGGTTTTACAATTCTCCATTTCTGTACCCGGAGGCTATAGCCGAAACGATTAGATTTTAACTCTACAGTAGCTCTGAGATTTTTGGTAGCGTGATTTTTACTTAGTTAAGGGTCCCGAGCTAGGTCCCCGGCATGTCCGAAAAATTTATCACTGGTGAAATGTGGATTTAACCTTTCACAATGATTAATTAACGGGTGGGGATTGGATGTTGTGCCTGTCCTAGTCTTAAGTTAAATTATAAGTCATATGAATCTACGACAGACCTAGAAAACTGGTAGTGGAAAATATATGACTTGAATTTAAAAAACTGACCTAGGCCACAGGATGAAAACAGTAAAAAAAGGGGGGGGGGTAGCTCTGAGATTATGGGGAGTTGAATGACGAATGATTTTTGGAAATTTAACTTTTTTTATCAAAGTGTTTCTAATAATAATTTGTTTGAAATTTATTTTTAATAAATAAAACGATAGGCCTACAAAATTTTCTGAGACAAATCATTTAAATCTTGTTTACTGATAGTCAAATTTTGAAAATCGTTTTCCAAACTATAATAAACTATCCAAGAAAGTATGTACAATTATGACATACCACTTACTATATTTAGATAACTATATATTAATTGATTGAAGTTTAAATCAATCGGGCACCACATCCTTATACCAGTTTGGGGTAGACTAATATTTACACTTATTGATTTGGAATGAAGAGGATAAAATTTAGAGGAAATGTACCTAAATATATATTAGAGGGAGAGTTGAAAATCATACAGGAGGGAAACCTGAATACACCCAATGGGGGCTTTAACCCTAACCTTTCCGACACCTGAGTTCGTATACCCAATGCTGCAGCTATCAAATATATTAATGTACAGTTCAATAAAATTTAAACAAACTGGCAAGAGCAGGCAGAACGTTTATGAACTAGTGAGATCTAAACAGCTTGGAACAAAATTCGCTGATACAACACTTCCCCGTGTGCACCATACTCGTTGCAGTTCACACACATGCACCTTACTCGTGGCAGTTCATAGGATTCATAGATCGTAAAATATAAAAGTGTCATGTACTGAAAGCACAAAGCTGTGGGATCTCATATGGCCATTTGTTGCACTTTGTAAACCCCTGTTATAAATGATACGAGGCTATGTGTGCTCTTTCAAGGTCGTCTGAGGCTGCTATTATCAACCGGCTTGGTTTTTATGATAGGACGTCACTCACACACACACATACACACACTCTCACACTCTCACACTCTCACTCACACTCACTTTCATGTGATGGGCGTTTTAAAAGCTTAACTTGAGACAAATCAACATTCTCAAAGCAGGTTTCGTAGCTTTAAATAGTAGGCTTTGTGGTATTTATAGCATGCGATTTACAGACACGTGTCTTAAATAATAATAGTAATGGTCTTTATTTATTTGGCGAAGCTAAGGCGTTAGCCTTCTCTTGCACTTAACCAGGGTCGAATACAATATATTATTATTATTATTATTATTATTATTATTATTATTATTATTATAAGGTGACCTGGCGGTCTAGGGGTAGGGTGTCAGACTTCAATGCTGGCGGCCGGTGTTCAATCCTCGGTCCCGGCATAGATTTATCTGATTACCAAACCCTTCCTTCCCCTCTGACAATACATTTTGTGAATGTGGGGAATGCCAGGCCTCCACCGTGGTTCGGATTCCACGTTGTACTGTAGGTCCTCCATTTCATCTCACAATCACCCTACCATTACACATTAGCGCAAGTGCGTATAACCCGAACGGGTAGTAAGACGCGGTGCTAATAATAATAATAATATTATTATAACAATATTATTAAAAGGTACTTGTGTACTTTTCAGTGCTGACCTGTCATAAGTCTCACGACTTTTGGCCAGCACTATACTAAACAAAATTTAAATGTATGTTGAAATTATTATTATTAAATAAGCACACAAGTTGGGACCCAATTGATTTAGAACAGCGTAGCGAAAACCTACTCGACAGTCTTGGCTGTAACAGACTATCCATTTAAAGAGGTTGGATTTCAGTTTCTTGCATTGCGACGTCTTAGTTCTTTCCCTCTGAACCAATTAACACCCCTTTGATTTAAACATAAATTTAGTTTGATTATTTTGCCATCGATCTCTTTTTCCCATTGCTGCTGTTCATGTGCTCTCTCGGAGCAAATGCTTCACTTTTCTCACCCTGTTCCCTTAGCTTAAGGCATTTTAAAGGCACTAATTACTCTCAGGTGTAGCAATAACAGTACCACGACTATTAGTGACTTGAACTATCTCATGCAACTAAATAGACAGATAAGGATGAATTTAAATAAAATTAATAGATATTCGTCTGGAAAAATAGTTGTAGGCTAAAAAGATTCCTGGTTCAAACTCTTAGGGATTAAATCCCGGTGCATCTTGAATCAGTCAACATTGTTAGTGTATATGTTATGGTCAAAGACCGAAACAGGCCACTTTTTGAATTCGCTCGACCCTTCGCACATTGGCCAATTGGTTCAGTCAAATCGCAAAATAATGATGAGGGTAAATTTGGATTCGCGTTCTGGCCAGTCATGGAGCAAATTAATAATGACAGCCCGGCCACTGCCTGAAGAGTTGGATTGTATGATACAGCACAATCCCAACCTAACATAACATAACCTAACCTAGCCTAATATGAAAACTTAAACTAACCTAATCGCTAGGGAACTCCAAATGTCGTAACAACTAAGACTGCACCAAAATGTAAATAAAAAGACTAACCCAGTGTTAAATAACATTGTGTTCATCTCTTTTATGTGATTTTACACATTGTAAAATATAAGTGAGAGATATAATTATTTACTTTGGCCATTTTCCTACGGCCATATCTAGAACTTGCCGGCCAAAGCACGGAATGCTGGTGAATTGTTATGTAGTTCGTACTTTGGCTGATTTAGGTGGTCAAAGCTGAAAGTAGCCGGTCATTTTGCGAACTGGCTAGACTTCCGGCTTTGTCTATGACATACACACAGCTTTGTCGATAGTAAATATATACCTATGATACAGCTAGCACACGAAACAAAGAATAAATAAATACGAAACTATTTTAATCACTTGACCATGGAATCGAACTAAGGTCCTCAACACCTTTAGTTGATGTTTCTGATTGACATAAGGAAATACTTAGTCAAATTGACATTTTTAATTTGTAAAATTTTGTATTTTTTTACTTTTTTTAACCGCACTGCTAGTGTCAAAACTTATACTTTTTGTTTGACTCTTAGGGCCAAAACGTTTGGCTCCTATCATTTCAGGGCGCTTTTATCAACCCTCGCTTCGGTAATCGCATGGTTTAGCAAGTCTCTCCCTCCCCGCGTCAAGGATATATTTTCCAAATATTCTTACCTCCTCATCCTTAACACATTATCGTAATTAACACTTACATGCGTATATAGCCCAAATGAGACGCGGCTAGGAAAAAAACAAAAAAATAACTACTCTTCTAGTTTACTGTGGACAGTTCAATTGTAACAGGAAGGGCCTTTAGAAAATTAAAACTTTTTTGCGTCCAAAATTAATAATAATATTTAGCACTGCGTCTTACTACCCGTTCGGGTTATACGCTTTAAGTACTAATTGCTCTAATGGATTAGGAATTGGGAAGGTTGAATCAGAGAAAGTGAACCCGCATTTGCGTGGAGGGAGAGTGGAAAACCATTTAGGAAAAAACCCTCCCAGTTCACCCGACCGAGATTCGAACCTCGATCTCCCCGTCCTCGGTAGTCGAGCTCAACACGACAAGCGCGTTAGCTAACTACGCCACCGAGGCGGGTCAAAATTAATAACATTTTATAATATTATCATTGTTATTTCATTGTGATAATATATATGAAAGGTGACAGCTGCAGATCACATGACCTGAGGAATGAAAGTAGATCTAGGAACTGCTTCAGACGGCAGACACTCGTCTTCCTACGGCAATTGAAGAACAAACATAGTCACTTCGTGACCGCTAAATTACTTGCCAATTAACAATGCAACACGAAGTGCATTTCCTGGACAATAGTCTTAACTACAGTAGAGGTCCTTGTATTGGACAAACATACCTGTAGAATTATCTCTGCCTCTGCGTACTTAGCTCTGAGCTAGAAGGGAAAGGTTCACATCCACCTGGGATGGTGGTTTTCTACCGTTAAATGGTTCGCATTATTTTTTTCAGAATACCGATGGTGTATTTACTTATAGTTCACCTTCTTAGTCATTTCAGAATCACTAATGTAAATTGAAATTAACCGAATTGTCTGTAATACGCGTAGCACTAATAATCAAATATCTTAATTTTGGGTTATTTGAAAAAAAAAAAATGGGAAATAAGTGTAACCCATTTTTATAGGCCATATGTTCCCGGGTATTTCTAGGGCATAAACCTTGTTTGTGGCTTAGGTCGTGTGTACGTGGGTAAGCCTAGGTCGTGTGTACAGTACGTGGGCAAGCCTTGGTCGTGTGTACAGTACGTCGACAAGCCTCGGTCGTATTTACAGTACGTGGACAAGTCTAGGTCGTATTTACAGTACGTGGACAAGTCTAGGTCGTGTGTAGAGTACGTGGGCAAGCCTAGGTCGTATGTACAGTACGTGGGCAAGCCTAGGTCGTATGTACAGTACGTGGACAAGCCTAAGTCGTGTGTACAGTACGTGGACAAGCCTAGGTCGTGTGTACAGTACGTGGACAAGCCTAGGTCGTATTTACAGTACGTGGACAAGCCTAGGTCGTATTTACAGTACGTGGACAAGTCTAGGTCGTATTTACAGTACGTGGACAAGTCTAGGTCGTGTGTAGAGTACGTGGGTAAGCCTAGGTCGTGTGTACAGTACGTGGGTAAGCCTAGGTCGTGTGTACAGTACGTGGACAAGTCTAGGTCGTATTTACAGTACGTGGACAAGTCTAGGTCGTGTGTACAGTACGTGGACAAGTCTAGGTCGTATTTACAGTACGTGGACAAGTCTAGGTCGTGTGTACAGTACGTGGGCAAGTCTAGGTCGTATTTACAGTACGTGGGTAAGTCTAGGTCATATTTACAGTACGTGGGCAAGCCTAGATCATGTGTACAGTACGTGGGCAAGTCTAGGTCGTATTTACAGTACGTGGGCCTGCCTAGGTCGTGTGTACAGTACGTGGGCAAGTCTAGGTCGTGTTTACAGTACGTGGGTACGCCTAGGTCGTGTTTAAAGTACGTGGGTAAGCCTATGTCATGTGTACAGTACGTGGGTAAGCCTAGGTCGTATTTACAGTACGTGGGTAAGCCTAGGTCGTGTGTATAGTACGTGGGCAAGCCTAGGTCGTATTTACAGTACGTGGGTAAGCCTAGGTCGTATTTACAGTACGTGGGTAAGCCTAGGTCGTGTTTACAGTACATGGGCAAGCCAAGGTCATATTTACAGTACGTGGGTAAGCCTAGGTCGTGTGCACAGTACGTGGGTAAGCCTAGGTCGTATTTACAGTACGTGGGTAAGCCTAGGTCGTATTTACAGTACGTGGGTAAGCCTAGGTCGTATTTACACTACGTGGGTAAGCCTAGGTCGTATTTACACTACGTGGGTAAACCTAGGTCGTGTGTACAGTACGGGGACAAGCCTAGGTCGTGTGTACAGTACGTGGGCAAACCTAGGTCGTTTGCTTCCGGACAAGATAAGATATTTAAAAGAATGTATTTAAATAGAAATACCAATACCTACTTGGAGGTATTAATTTTACATAAAATATAAATGAAATCCATCTATGAAGCAAATTCCCATTTATTTTGTCTGTAAGCCTCTACTATATAAACTTTAAAAATAAGATTATAATTGGCAACAACATCATTCCTACCGTGTGAACCGCTCGAAACAACGCCGAGAAAAGGAAAACAATGGTTTCAACTTAATTACAACTACTATCAAGATAAGCCGCTACTTTAAAAAAAAATATCTACGAGGGAGGACATTGGAAAACATATGTTTTGTGTATTGAGGCAAAAGTGAAAATCGCTCAAAATATTTATCTTAAACTTGGAATCATTCATTTTATATCTGAAAAATAAATATATACTATTTTTTGGAAATATGGTATGAAGAAATGTATGCTGAATGTATATTAAATGTGTGTTTAATATTTGAGAGCTACTCCTAGTGGAATACTATATCTTTGCAAGGAAAGGAATGTGCTACGTGGCTTGCCAACCGCTACAGCACTGCCAAACTTCCATTGACCTCTCATGAACTGGTCTGCTCGTCTGCTTTTCGACCATCGCGATGAGAATGAGGAATTGTGATGACACCGTTGTTTTGTTAACAAAAAAAAAAATACTCCAGTGAACAGTAACACAAAACATCGGGATAGTTACAGAAAACTATCCAGCTAACAAAGAGTTGAAACAAAGGGACAGTTTTATAAAACTATCTGTTTAACAGAGAAATGAAACAGTGTAATAGTTTTATAAAATATTCCATAGAACAGAGGAGGTAACCAATGGAACAGTTTTATAAAAAAATTATATTTAACCGCCCCGGTTGTAGAATGGTCTTAGGCACGAAGAGTCCTGTAGGTGTCACCAAAACAAATTTAGATTTTTAATTGATTTTTATTTGTATTTCTTCATCATAAAAAATATTCACTTTTCACAATTTGCTTAGAAAATTTGTTTTCCTTTATTGTCCGGCTAAACATATTTATTCTTGTATTAACATGAAATGAGCTATGTATCATACTAGAAATGTGTGCGTAAGTTTTTAACTTCACCTCGTGTGTGTGTGTGTTTATGTTGGAGGGAGGGAGGGGGGAATCAGCAATGGTTTCAGGGGGTCCATGATTCTGCCAGGGTAATCCGGGAAAACTGTAACTAGCCGAGAATTTGAAGTGATAGGGAAAACCTGGAATAAATTGGGAATTTGGTAAATTACAAAAAAGAAGAGGGGGGGGTTTCTTTGGGCCCCNGGTAAATTACAAAAAAGAAGAGGGGGGGGGGGTGGATATTGTTTTACTCAAAATACAAATTATAATAATCATTAAATTAGTAAATTACATCGGTAAGTTACAGTGGGATTAAATCTAATTTTATCATCAAATTATTTTTATTTAAATAAATGGAGAGGCTAGACTAAGATTATTAATCTAAAACATACATAATTATACAAGCCTACATTTAAAAATATTTTTTTAATTTTTTACAGTATCCCGTCCCATTCCTGCGGGAAATTGATATTTTCCTTCAAATATGTCATTCCCGCACAGGCCTAAATATACGTAATTGTTACCAAACATTACACATATTACGTGGTACACGTAAATTCAAACTGAAAATTACTTTCCCCCATGTCTCACAAATGACATATCTGCACGAGCAAACAAACCTATCCTTTCATATAATTGGTTATATTTCAATATTTTAAATTATTATTATTATTATTATTATTAGCACCGCGTCTTACTACCCGTTCGCGTTATACGCAAATATTTTAAAGCTACGCAGTTTAGACTTGGTAATACTCTCCATGAATAGTATTAGTTTTACTAAATTTAAAACTATTATAATTATTATAGTATTAATAGTTACAAGAACTATACATAATGTTTTTTATTTGAATTTAAACATAAAAGCGCTTTTCTGATAACTATATTATGTTATTGACGTGCGAGTTTTAAACGATGATTGAGGCTAAAACGTTTGAGAAACCCGGTTCTTATTTGCGTTAAAACGTTCCAGTTTTTAAAAAAATCAACAAAATAATAAAACGTAGGTAACCACTTAGAATGTAATTAAGGTTTTATAACGTAGCACCGGGTCCAGCACCTATGCCCCCGGATTATACTTTGTGCCGTGTCATCGTGTTGTCTCGACTAATTATCACACTAATGAAACTCGTGGAGTAAAGTATACCCGGATTTTGGTGGCAAGAACAGTATCTCGTAGTTATTAAAACAATTTTAGTATAGTCATAAATAAAATCACGCGATCTGAAGCTGTAACTTTTGAGAGATTAGATTTTGATAGATTGATATTTAATATAACACAAATAATATGGTAAAGTGTTATCATTGTTGGCCGCAAAAAAAAGAATGTTTTTATTTTCCAAAAATCCGCTTCAGTGGCCGCGTGGTCTAATTTGCTACTTTCACATTATATTAGACTTCCAACGTCGGGGAGATCGAGGTTCGAATCTCTGTCGGGTGTACTTAAGGTGGATTTTCCAAAAATGTTTTTTTCACTTCCCTCCACACAAATGTGGGTACACTTCCTTTGAATACAACCTTTCCTAATCCCTAAAATTATAAGCGTAATTAGCATTTAAATGTATAATCCGAACGGGTAGTAAACGCGGTTCTAAGAATAGAATAATATTTTCTAAACTGTTCTTCCAAACAAAATCTGGGTATATTGGTATATCTTACTCCTGCACAAGTTTTATTTGCCTGATAATTAGTTGATAGTTAGGCGGTGATGTAATTTGCTCCAGTAGGTGCGAAGAAGAAGATGGTGGTGGTGGGTGGGTGGGGGTACCATCGTCTGTTTGAACACTTGTTTAGCAAGAGGCTGACGATGAGACAAGATAGAATCTGTCCGTGAAACTGATGGAAGTTATACTCGCTTCTTCACTCGGCAGGAAAACTTAGATTGTGAGAAACTGGAAATACAGTCAAATTATAGTTTAGCAATAAGATTAATCCATATTTACCCGCTTCAGTGGTCTCATGGTCTAAGGCATCACTCTCGCAATATATTGGTCTTCCGATGACGGGGAGATCGGGGTTCGAGTCTCTGCCAGGTGTACTGAGGGTGGCTTTTACCTTAATGGTTGTCCACTCTCCTTCCACACAAATGCTGGTACAATTCCACTAAATATAACATTCCATCATCCCTAACAGACAAGTATTATTAGTACATATACGTCTAGCCCAAATGTGTGATGCTAATTAATAATAATAATAATAATAATAAGTATTATTATTATTATTATTATGTATCACAAACTGTTAGGTCCACAGGATCGGTCCTAAGGTTAAAATCAAATTTAAATACGTATACGTGCATGCCAAAGTCACAGGTTCGACTCCATTGTCAAGTTTATTTTCCACTTAATTGAATTATCAATAATATAATGTTTCACCAAATGCAAAGTTCAGTGTATAAATTATAATTAAAACAATTCTAATTTCGATTTAACTTACTAGATCTACAATTATAATCTAAAATTATTTTACCAATTAAGCCAGGAATCCCGGGTATGATTCTCGAAATTACCGGAAAAAGAATTATTAGTAAAAAAAAAATGGTTGAAGCTAGTTTGTAAAACCCTGATTTTTATTGGAAGCCCCCTTTCGACCACAAACATTAATTGAAAGTCACCAACATTTGTCATTGTCTAAATATGTTTAATTTTACCTATTATTTATAGAGTTCATCTAAGTTATCAAAAGCTTTCATTTATACCTCCTCGTGGATTACAATAAAATGTATCGTTATATAATTAACAAAACAGACTAATAATGTAAATACAATCGTAATATTTGTTTCCGTCATTGTGGAAAAATGAGTCTCCACTTTTCAAAAAACGGGTTTCCTATGGAAATCAAACTGTAAGTTGTTCTTTGATACAATAAGTTGGTTCTGGAGTTTAAGTTAATAATAATAATATTTAGCACCGCGTCTTACTACCCGTTCGGGTTATACGCTTTAAGTACAAATTACTCTAATGGATTAGGAACTGGGAAGGTTGAATTAGAGGAAGTTAACCCGCATTTTCGTGGAGGGAGAGTGGAAAACCATTTAGGAAAAACTACCCCCAGTTCACCCGACCGAGATTCGAACCTCGATCTCCCCGACCTCAGTAGTCGAGCTCAACACGACAAGCGCGTTAGCCAACTACGCTACTGAGGCGGGTAAGTTTAAGTTAAATACCATTAATAAATTAAATAAAATAAAAACAATACTGCATGCGCTCACCGGTAGGCACACATACAAAGGCATCAGTCTCGTCTGGTTTGCCCCTGACTGGAAGGTTGAAGCTCGAATCCTGGCAGAGAGAAGTTATTCCCCCAAAATATTTTTTCCACTCTCCTATGCAAATGCAAGTATCCTTAATCTAAATTCTATCTTCCTCATCGCTACTCCTATAGTGTATAATACGATAATACGAGAGGTAAGATGCGTACTGCATGAACACAAAACAACCTTCAAATCTGGAATTCTTATTATTATTATTAGCACCACGTCTTACTACCCGTTCGGGTTATACGCACTTACGCTAATGTGTAATGGTAGGGTGATTGTGAGATGAAATGAAGGACCTACAGTTTAACGTGGAATCCGAACCACGGTGGAGACCTGGCATTCCTCACATTCACAAGATGTCTTGTCAGAGGTGAAGGAAGGGTTTGGTAATCAGATAAAT
>CABFVX010000049.1:375541-402481 GCA_902151425.1 Timema shepardi
CTCGGAGGGGGGGGAGATGGACGTGTATCACTCGGAGGGGGGGGAGATGGACGTGTATCACTCGAAGGGGTACGGAGATGGATGTGTAATATTAATTACCCTCTCCATGGTTTCCAATGGTCTATATTAATATTTTATCCAAATAGAACAAACCCATCAACGAAAGTGAAAATCTTCCCTACTGTAAACTTCTATACAACGATTTCGGGGAGTATCTGGCAATATTTGAAGGCACTATTGTTATGGTTAACGTGTTGAGTAGAATATTTTTGATTTAATAATATCGGGAAAAGTTAAATCTAAAGCCATCCAGGGAGTCATACTGTAGATTCATATATCCAACCCAAAACAGCAGTAAAATATAAACTTGTTCAAATCACAATACTTCAGTGATGTCCGCTCAGACCACTTGATGTGAGTTGGAATAGTTTCCACTTGAAACAAAATTATCTGCTTGGGAGTGCCAAACCGACACTCAAAATCAACATTGTATTTAGTGCGCATGCGTAGTGTAACTATAGACAGGCTGGTGGTCACATATAATAGAATTTATTTGCTATTATAACAGTAATTTCATTATGGCCTCAAAAATGACTATGCCGGATTACTGATAGGTTATGCCTTACTCTCAGTCAAAGATACAATTTTATGCTGTGTATTATTATCGAGCTAAGGAATGTAATTACTTGATCATGGATTTAAAAGTGAGGTATCACGGTAAAATACTAATAATATATAGTCGGTTCAGGAAGATGAGGTATCTACTCTAGTGTGGATGATCGTCAGGAGCTTTCATTCGATACAAGATTTTCTCTGTCTTAATTAGTGTTCGGAGGCAGCCTCCCTGTTGTTTCTTTAAGTCTTTTCAAATAGTTTAGGCGAAAGCTTACACCAAGACAGGTTGTTTTAGTTTAGGCTTCCAGGATAGGTGTTGGTCAAATATTACACCTAGATATATTTGTGTGTTTTTATGTTTATGTGTCCAAGTGTGTTTGTTTATGTTTACATGTGTGCGCGTGTTTTTTTATGTTAATGGGCGTGACTGTGTTTGTTTATATGCCTTGAGTGTGTGTTTGTTTATGTGCGTGAATGTGTTTGTTTGTTTGTGCGAGAATGTATGTCTGTTTATTTATATGTGGGAGTGTCTTTATGTATAAGAGTGTGCTTTGTGTATGTGCGTGTGTTTGTGTATGAGTGTGTGTTTGTATGTATGAGAGAGTGTTTGTTTGTATGTATGAGAGAGTGTTTGTTTGTATGTATGAGAGAGTGTTTATTTGCGTGAGTGTGTGTTTGTATGTGCGAGAGTATGTGTTTATTTATGTGTGCATTTATGTATGAGTGTGTTTGTTTGTATAAGAGTGTGTGTTTGTATGTATAAGAGTGTGTATGTATGTATGTATAAGAGTGTGTGTTTGTATGTATAAGAGTGTGTGTTTGTATGTATAAGAGTGTGTGTTTGTATGTATAAGAGTGTGTGTTTGTATGTATAAGAGTGTGTGTTTGTATGTATAAGAGTGTGTGTTTGTATGTATAAGAGTGTGTGTATGTATAAGAGTGTGTGTTTGTATGTGTGTTTGTATGTATAAGAGAGTTTGTTTGTATGTATTAGAGAGTTTGTTTGTATGTATTAGAGTGTGTGTTTGTATATATTAGAGTGTGTGTTTGTATGTATTAGAGTGTGTGTTTGTATGTATTAGAGAGTTTGTTTGTATGTATTAGAGAGTTTGTTTGTATGTATTAGAGAGTTTGTTTGTATGTATAAGAGTGTATGTTTATGTGCGGGAATGTGTGAGAATGTGTGTTTGTATGTATGTGCGTCTATATGTGTGTGTGTTTGTATGTGTGTGCGCCTATATGTGTGTGTTTGTATGTGTGTGCGTCTATATGCGTGGGTGTTTGTTTGTTTGTGTGTGCGTCTATATGCATGGGTGTTTGTTTGTTTGTGTGTGCGTCTATATGCGTGGGTGTTTGTTTGTTTGTGTGTGCGTCTATATGCATGGGTGTTTGTTTATGTGAGTGTGTTTGTTTATACATGAAAGTGTGTATGTTTGTATGTATAAGAGTGTGTGTTTATGTGTATGAGAATGTGTGTTTATGTGTATGAGAGTGTGTGTTTATGTGTATGAGAAGTGTGTGTTTATGTGTATGAGAGTGTGTGTTTATGTGTATGAGAGAGTTTGTTTGTGTGTGTGCAAATGTGTGCGTTTATTTACGAGTTTGTTTATTTATTTATGGGTGTGTGTCGTGGGTCCACCGGTTGACCTAGTGCCGAGAGCGGCGCTTGTGGCAAGGTAGTGGCACGAAGCGTTCCACGCCAGAATGGAAGGAGGTCGTTATTTTAATGAAAGTGAAAGTAGGAAGAAAAGGGAACGTTGTTCACCAGCTTGGCGGTGCATCAGCTGCTATCTACCAACAGTTGGAAATTAAAATTAAAATTAAAGATTATCACCGGGCTTATAAACTCCATTATATCTCTTTTGAGTATTTTTCTAAAAAAACAAGTCATACAATTCTTAAAGCAAGGCTTAACGTTTCCGAATTCATTTATTAAAAGTGGTCACTTTATATGAAACTGTAAGTACCGAATTGTGAATACCCGCATCAACACATACATAGATGTAGGCATAAGTCTCGTCTAGTCTGGTTTTGCTCTTGCATTAAGATCAAGGTTCGAGTCCTGGCCATTTGTACTGAGGTATTTTTCCCCCTTTATTATTTCTTCCACACACTACACGCAAATTTGATGTAATTTCTGCTAAAGTTTAAATTCCCCATCCACATTCCATTAATTTAACAGGAATAAGGAAATATTAATAATACCAGGTATTAACCAGTTTAGAAAACGATCTCTGTTCTTGAGGTAAGGATTGAACCCCATCTTCCCAGATCTGAGTCCAACACAGCATATTTACATCCAGAAATTCCGGGGTCAAATGAACCAGTTGTAAAATTTGCATGCCTTCAATTAAGAGGC
Organism: Timema shepardi; assembly: GCA_902151425.1. Lineage (NCBI taxonomy): Eukaryota > Metazoa > Arthropoda > Insecta > Phasmatodea > Timematidae > Timema > Timema shepardi. The sequence continues at coordinate 378,516 of CABFVX010000049.1, forward strand.
ATTCAATATATATTATTTAGCACCACGTCTTACTACCCACTTGGGTTATACACCCATATACTAATTATACTAATGATTTTAGGGATTGGGATATGAAGTGTAGCCGCATTTGCGCGAAGGGAGAGTGGAAAACCATTTTATAATAAAACACCCCCAATACGCCCGACCGAGATTTGAAACTCGATCACATCATCGTTAGTCTAGTCTACTGCAAGGGTAGCGCGTTTGACCACGCGGCCACCCAAGCAGGTCAAGCAATATTAAACCATATTAATCCATGGTGTCTTGTCACGTGAGTAAATTATTATTTGTATGTATCAATTTCGCATATTATTTCCTTTCCGGGCGATACGCATATTTAATAATTACTCTAATGGCTTGGACACGAGGAAGGTTGAATTTAAAGGAACCTTACGTGCATTTTCTTTAAGGGAGATCGGTAAATCATTTAGATTAAAAGAACACCTTAAATACACCTGACCGGGATTTGAATCCCGATCTCCCCGTTATTGGCAATCCAGTCTATTGGGAGGGTGACGCCTTAGACCATTCGACCATCTAGTCGTGTCAATACATTATTAACTGACTAGTACTAGTAAACCAACAAACAATAATTAATATTCGTAATATTGTAGTATATATTTGGAATAAGGTAAAGGAAATGTAGATAGGAAACAAGCCCAAGATGGCTTCTACAGTGTTATAAGAACACACAATATATTACAAATTACCTCAAAAATCGAGAGGTTTTTCTTAAAAATTTATATTATATAATAACAATATTGGTATGTTCCGATTCTTTATGTGGTATTGGTGAATATTAATGCATTTTAATGGTGTTTTGTTGAAAAGGAGACATGTTTTTGATGTTCAGAGTCATCCTACTTTCGAGAAAGATTGTCCCCGTAGTTGATTGATCGAAGGGGTCGAGCACAAATCTAGGGGTCCATAGTTCTTTTCTGATCTGACTAGCTCTAGTATTGACTCTAGAGACCAGTGTTGGTACTTAATTCCACCGCACCTGACAGCCCCTCTGTGGGCGAGATTATGAGCAACGTAGAACAAAGAGGGAAATATACAGAGATTCGCTTGAAGGGAGTGGTAAACTATTCAGGAAGAAACACCCTAGATACATTTTGTGGGATTCGAACTCCAACCTCCTCATCTACAGCAGACTAGGCTGAGCGGTACGTGCAAATAACGTCAAGGTCGTCAAATATTGTGCATTAGGGGTTTTTTGTTTTGTACGATATCCTATACAGGGTGGGCGCACTCGAATTGTGGGATAAAGTATACCTGTCAGTCGGACCACACGAATTGCAGAACAACCTGTAATCCCATTCAACTCCTAACCACTAACATAGTCTAACCAAATTTAACCTAACCTACCCTAACCTAACATCCATGTTCCAATTCGAACAACGTAATTATGAATTTAATTTTTACCGAGCTCGAATGAGTTGTTCTGCGTGTGCACCGATACAGGGATATATAAACAAACCAATATTAAAATAACTTTTGTTGGTCACCCCTTTGTCTCATGTGGCACTTTGGCAGTATACACAGGTGGTCACCTGCCTTCAGACGTCAATATCTCAGTATGAGGGATTGCATTTGACGGGTAGGATGGGCCTATAATCTCTAACAGGTTACTTTTTTTTAATCGTATGGCACATATGGACGGGAGGGACATGACATCCAGGTTTGATCGCCTTAAGTGTAGACTATCAGCCGCTAGGTGACACGGAACATTGATTAGGACACAACTATGGAGGCTGTCTACACGTGCCCGCTTTGAGATGATATAATGATGGTGACTATGGAGGCTGTCTACATGTGCCCGCTTTGAGATGATATAATGATGGTGACTATGGAGGCTGTCTACACGTGCCCGCTTTGAGATGATATAATGATGGTGACTATGGAGGCTGTCTAGACGTGCCCGCTTTGAGATGATATAATGATGGTGACTATGGAGGTGTGGGCCAGTGCGAGTCTTAACATAACTCAGGCCTAATTAACCAAACCCTGGTGACCGTTTGGGTAACTCCCGTTAAGGGAAAAATACCCGAGGTACCAGCTGGGAATCAAACCTGGGACTCCAAGACTCGTAGGCAGGTGCACTGTCCACAACAGCGCGGGACCACTTACGGGTGTACCGAGGGTAGTTTCAACCCGTACCCTCTCTACAATGCGGGTACACTTCCTTCCAACAACTCCCTACCCTCTAGAAGAGGCCCACCCTGACTCACCGTGTGGCCCGCGGCAACTTTGAGAAGTAACATTAGTCATTATTGATTGCATTTTATTCTAGCTTCCAAGGTAATTTGAACTTAATACTTTTTTCTAAATTATCGAACATAAACAAAAACCAACTACGTTCTTGTCTGACCATTTGGAAGACTTTTTAATACATTATTATTATTATTATTATTATAGTAGCACCGCGTCTTACTACCCGTTCGGGTTATACGCTTTAAGTACTAACTACGCTAATGGAGTAGGAATTTGGAAGGTTGAATTAGAGGAAGTGAACCCGCATTTGCGTGAAGGGAGAGTGGAAAACCATTTAGGAAAAACCACCCCCAGTTCACCCGACCGAGATTCGAACCTCTATCTCCCCGTCCTCGGCAGTCGAGCTCAACACGACAAGCGCGTTAGCCAACTACAACACCGAGGCGGGTAATTTTTAATACAACTACGATCCCGGTATACAACAATCTTGCTGTAAAAAGGGGGTGTAACTCCTAAGTTTGTAAGATGATTAGGAAATTTAAGTATTTTAAATGTAGTTTTCTATCAAGTAAACATAATAAATTAATGTTTAATTTTCTATCTAACTCTGCTTGAAACTAAAATATTCTCTGAAAATATAAACTATTACTACTGTTTTAATAACCATCATCACTAGTATCAATTTCTTTGTCAGACGACATTAATATTGATTCAATATTAATGTAATCTGACAACGAATAAGGTGTGATGTTTTACCAGCAGCTGTTTTCATTGGAGCGGTTTGGCTCGTCTTACTTCTCAAGTTGTGCAATCTAGCTTTATTATTATTATTATTAGCACCGCGTCCTACTACCCGTTCGGATTATACGCACTTACGCTAATGTGTAATGGTAGGATGATTGTGAAATTAAATGGAGGACCTACAGTTTAACGTGGAATCCGAACCACGGTGGAGGCCTGGCATTCCACACATTCACAAGTTATGATTAATACACGTCTTTTTTCAGAGGAGAAGGAAGGGTTTGGTAATCAGATAAATCTATGTCGGGACCGAGGATTGAACCCCGGACCCTAGCACGGAAGTCCGACGCGTTACACCTAGACCGCCAGGTCACCCCCATCTAGCATTAGAATAGGTCATTAATATATTTAGTGTTGAATGTGATAGTATACTTTTCTTCTCACTGCGTATTACTACTATTTCGGGTTGTACGAACATGTACTTTACTTTTCATCCATCAATGCTTACAGCCTGTGGGCTGGCTCAGTTTTTTTTTTTACTCAAGTCATATATTTTCCACTATTATTATTATTAGCACCGCGTCTTACTACCCGTTCGGGTTATACGCACTTACGCTAATGTGTAATGGTAGGGTGATTGTGAGATTAAATGGAGGACCTACAGTTTAACGTGGAATCCGAACCACGGTGGAGACCTGGCATTCCTCACATTCACAAGATGTCTTGCCAGAGGTGAAGGAAGGGTTTGGTATATTTTCCACTACCGGCTTGCTAGGCATGTCGTAACGTCATATGCCTTATAATCTAACTTAAGACCCCGACAGGCACAACATCCAGTCCTCAACCATTAAGTCATCACTGTGAAAGGGTAAACCCCCATTTGACCAATGATATATTTACGGTCATGCCAGGAATTGAACCCGGGACCCTTAGCTCAGTAGACAGACACAATAGCCACTGAGCTAACGTGTCGGATTCGCACATGAACTAATTACGATAGTGTGTTTGAGCTGAGAAAGGTTGAATTTAGAGGACGTGTACCCACATTCACATGGAGGAAGAGTGAAAAGCCGTTTAAGAAAAAACCGCCTCAGTACAGTAGACTAAGATTCGAACCCCGATCCCTCCATCATTGACAGTCCAGTCCATTTAAAAGAGTGACGGCCCCATGAAGCGGGTGATGTGCGAATAAACAACTGGTTTATCTAGAATATGTTTCACGTCCTGGTGCCAAGTGGTGACATTCGTTCTGGTTTATCTAGAATATGTTTCACGTCCTGGTGCCATGTGGTGACATTCGTTCTGGTTTATCTAGAATATGTTTCACGTCCTGGTGCCATGTGGTGACATTCGTTCTGGTTTATCTAGAATATGTTTCACGTCCTGGTGCCATGTGGTGACATTCGTTCTGGTTTATCTAGAATATGTTTCACGTCCTGGTGCCATGTGGTGACATTCGTTCTGGTTTATTTAGAATATGTTTCACGTCCTGGTGCCATGTGGTGACATTCGTTCTGGTTTATCTAGAATATGTTTCACGTCTTGGTGCCATGTGGTGACAATCGTTATCCGTCATGTATACCACTAAATTAACCATTCTGAAGTACCTTTCATTTCATGCTGTTTGTATCTAACTCCGGTCTCTCAGTTCAGTCCCTGGTCCTGCTAGAAACTTGCTCATTACTGCAGAGTAATGGGATTGCATAAATATCATTAATCATTTGTACCGGTCCTCGTTATGTTTTTGTCGATACTTTCATCTAACCGTATATGTGTTTTTTATACGTGTTAACGCAATTGATTCAAGACTGGACTACTAATTTTCCTAGACGTAAAACAAATAAATAAAGTGCGGGCATTAGCCTTGTAATACTTTCAACAAGGATTAAAAAAATACATAGAACAAGCATTAGGAATATTAAACAATAATAGAGCTTACCTAAACAAAAACACTCGATTCTGTGGTCGCATGGTCTCTCTCGCCATGGACTAGACCACCGATGATGGGGTGATCGGGGTTCGTATCCCGGTATTGTTTGAGGTTTTTTTTCCCCTAGATGGTTTATCATTTTTCCTCTATAAAAATGTTGGTACATTTCTTCAACGCTATACCCCACTCTTCCATACATATTAACGTAATTAATACGCCACGTGTGTATAAAACTAAAACTAGTGTTAAGATTCGGTAAAGAATAATGAAAGTGCGCTAATCCTGCTTAACCAACAATTATGAGCTCTCATTCGGCCAATGACTACTGTGCTGTTCCAAAATAGCCGGTTGTTAGAGGCGCGCGAACATTTGAAATGTCCAAAGGTCAATTAAAATCCTTCTATTTGATTTTGACACCCACTATATATGTATATATATATTTAGCACCGTGTCTTACTACCCGTTCGGATTATACGTTTAAATGTTAGTCACGCTTATAATTTTAGGGATTAGGAAGGTTGTATTCAAAGGAAGTGTACCCACATTTGCGTGGGGGGTTCATTACCGGTCGGGTGCAGTGAGGGTAGTTTTCCCTAAATGGTTTTACACTCTCCCTCCACGCAAATGCGAGTGCACTTCCTCTAAATTAAACATTCCTAATCCCTAACACATTATTGTAATTATTACATATGCATATAACCCTAACGGGTAGTAAGACGCGACGCTAAAAACACACTTAGTCATTCACTTAACCTACACGTCTTGTCAATATATATTTTAAATTATAACATTCATTTTAAATTTATTTGTAACCAACATCGGTGCTCTAAGATGCCACTCTCGCGATAAACTGGACTCCCATGCTAATTCGGGTGCAGATCCTTTTAATTACCTTCCTCTCATCCCTTAGAGCTAAATTTATTGGAAAACCTTACCCTTAGTGCAATAATTAAATAATAACTAAATCCTTATAGAGGAATCTCTTAAGAAATGGCTCTTGGCTGTTAGTTTTTTATAGCACACAATATTGACATTATATTGAAATTAGATGACAAGTCACTATAAGTTTATAAAACAATATAAGTGAAATTTACCCTGATATCATTTTACGCACAACAATATAAATAATAAACTGACCTCGCGTGCCAAGATGAGCCGGTGCCAATGACCTTGAATATAATAAGACTGCACATACCACTGACAACCGCGCTACTGCGGACGTGTGTGCAACTAGCGCGCACAGAGGTTCTCGTCAGCAGTGCATTGTTGCGTCCTGGTTGGTGGCATACGAACCACATCATCAAATATTGGGAGTCCGCTGTGGCCACTCTTTAAGGTGTGTGTAGGTGTCGGGAAAACTGTGCCCTCTCATGAATCGTCACACTAATAGGCGGGAAAACACACGGCGTTGTCTGTCTCACCTGCACACTTTCCTCACGACCTTACCATTTTCACCGGCGTGGCTCGGTTCATCGTCTCCTTTTGTTTAGGAGGGTTAGTATCCAATCGACTCATCGCACACCATGAGGTCTTGCGGGGGTCAAAGTGCATCGATTCATCGCACCTGTCTCTTTACCTGTTGTTTAGGTTGGGCTAGGTTAGGTTTTCAATGAAATAAAGATTAGTGTGTATCTGTAAGCATTTGATGTGAACGTATAAATTAAAGTTACCAAACTATTTATTGACGACCTTTTACTCGATTTTCTTTTTAATCTGAGCTAGACTCTTCAAACACTTTGTTAGGTCCTTGGACGTACTTGTTTTGATGAGTGTGTAAAACAGTGTGTGGGGTGCACTTTTCCCACCTAATGGTGTGATGATTGATAGGAGGGCGCAGTTTTCCCGACCGCTATTTTCCCTTATCCGCGTATAGTTGGTCAGTCCACGCACCATCCATTCGCAGCCCCAATACATAAACTGGTGTTGAAATACAGTGCTTGTGTTTGAGTACCATAAACCGGCAGCAGCGTCAGCCTGAGGGACCCCAGAGTTACTTCTTAATAGAGGTCTACCCCTCTTTTTCCGAGTGGATTCTCGCCCTCCTACCCCTGTATTCGTGATTGGTCGCAAAGTCTAGCGTGTAACTCTCATATTAATTTGTTGGTAACGAGCATATCGATCAGGGTTCAAATCCCGGTCGGGTGTACTAAAGATGGTTTTCCCTAAGTACTTCCCCTCTCCTTCTACGCAAATGGGGTACATTTATTATACAACTATGCCTTAATCATCCCTATATGGTTAGCGTGATTACCCTATGCTGCGGTAAAATCATATTATGTTTATGTATATATAAGTTCTGACAGAGGTCCTATATAATGTTTCAATGTTGCAAATTGCGACTTTTTATGGCGGTAATTCAAAATATTCCAAACCGATAGCGTTAATATAGAGCTTAGGAGCTCTTAAATCAGCAAAGAAGCAAAAGGATCTTAGCTCAATGATTTATTTAACATTACCTTACAAAAGTACGCCACCTATCCTTATCTTGAGCTAGTTCTATCCAGTCCACCTCATTACACCCTATTTATTTCAGGACCATTCTAATGCTATCTTCCCATCTGCGTCTAGGTCTCCCCAATGGTCTCGCCCCATTGTTTTTACCAGTAATTACCATGAACACGGTTATATATTATTCCATCCGCGCTGCATCTCCACCGTAATAGCCAGGTAATAATGTTAATAGTACAGTGTTTGAAAGAAACATCACAGTATTCTGTTCACTTTGAATTATTTCAAAAACACTCCGAGTTGCAAGAGAGAAAAAAAAATCAATAAAAAGGTAGTTCCTGGAAAATTAAAACCATTAAAAGAGTTGAAATGATTTATTATTATTATTATTATTATTATTATTATTATTATTATTAGCACCGCGTCTTACTACCTGTTCAGGTTATACGCACTTACGCTAATGTGTAATGGTAGGGTGATTGTGATATGAAATGGAGGACCTTACAGCTTAACGTGGAATCCGAACCACGGCGGAGGCCTGGCATTCCCCACATTCACAAGATGTATTGTCAGAGGTGAAGGAAGGGTTTGGTAATCAGATAAATCTGTGCCGGGACCGAGGATTGAACCCCGGCCGCCAGCACAGAAGTCTGACACCTTACCCCTAGACCACCAGGTCACCCTTAGCTACAGTTACTTTAAATTTGATTGTTTGGCTGCAGAAAGATGGCACACCTCATTTTGGTAGAAAGATGACGTCATACATTAGTGGACACTTCCCAGAAAGTTGTATAGACTGAGGTTCAGTTGCTTAGCGATGCCATCAGATCTTTCGCTTTCGGACTATTTTACCTGTGGTGACGAGTCCCAGGTGTCGGACAAAAGGCTGAGTGGCTGAAGCTAGCAATGGATACTGTCGATCAATTAGAAGATTGATGATAAAGGTGGCCATTTTGAAAATTTGTAAATATAATTAGCTTAGAGTGAATTCAATTGACCTTCCAACACTTGTAGTAGAGTAACCGTCACAAATCAGACCTAAGTTTATTTTAACTTTTAATCTCAAAATTAACCGAAAAAACACACATTTGGAGCTATGGAGATATTATATATTTATCTCCGCATTTTCTATTAAAATTTTGCGTGAATAGAATGTTTGTTTTGTTCTTATTTTTTTAGTATGGTGTAAGATATTGGTCAAGTAAACGATTTTATTATTTAACACTTTCACCCTTAGCTTAGTTAATGACATTTTGATTATAGCTTACACAATATCCAGACCAGTATGAGGTGTCAATCTCGTAATAGATTAGTTTGGCGGTGATGTAAAAGTTGGGATTATAATCTCATGAGATTGCATAAGTAGATGGTTTTATATCTTTGATTTATCACTAAGGTTGTATCATCCCATCTCCACGATATTACTCATCTAATTCCTTTAAGTCACTCTCATACTAACCGCTTAGAATAAGTAAGTTATTTGTAACCTTGGTAGTCATCAAAATAATAAGTTTATTTACACATAGCTTTCACATATTTCGTATTTTAAAACACATCAGGATTAAAAGTTAAAGAGAACCCTGGTTTAAAAAAATATATTAATTTTGACTTCTTTTGTTTCGTTTTTATTTCATAAGTGCACCAGAATTTACAAATCAAACTTTTTTTTAATGAAAAACTATATTTACATCATAAAATGTTTACTTGGTTTCGAATCCCAGTCGGGTGTACTTTTGCTGGGGTTTTTTTCTAAATGATTTACATTCATCCTCCATGCAAATTCATATACAATTTCTCTAAATCAGTGTGTCTCAAAATTATGGTCCTCGAAACACTGGTAGTCCACGGTGGCCTAACGCGTGGTCTGTAAGACCCCAGGAAGTTTATTAATAAAAATTAATCAAAGAATGTTCAATAACATATAATACAACAATTTGAAATACAAAAGACTAAATATGAAATATCCACTTACCTAAAATAAAAATTGATGACTAAAATCATGTTTTTCCTGCATACTTTTCAAAACACCCCCTATCCCCTAGGTCTCCAGGGCCCCGGTGGGGAAAATAAACAATACTAAAATCCACAAACAGAACAAGGCTTTGGTCTGGTCTAGCGTGTTTTGTCAATGTCAGGGAGGTTGGGGTTGGGATTCTGGCAGGATGAACTTAATTGTTTTCTATTCCTTCTCTATTCAAATGATGGTACACTTTTGGCTCCCGAATTTACCTTCCTCGTCCTTAACCTACAAGTGTAAATATGTGGATAACTCAAACAGCTAGTAATAATCCAACACCCAAGACACACTTAGAGAATAATACCAATAATATGTTACTTTAGAAAGTAATTTTGTTAGTTTGAAATGTTGGTCATTTTAGTTAGAAAATATTTTCAGCACATCTGATTATCATTTTTTACACGGTATTATCAGTTTTTGAAGGTAAATACCGGTACTTATATATATATATATATATATATATATCGTATTTTTTTTTATCACCACGTCTTACTACCTGTTCAGGCTATACGCCTACATACATGGTAATTACTCTGATGGGCTAGGGATGTGGAAGGAAGCATTTTAGAGGTAATCAACCGCATTTGCATGGAAAGAAAGGGGTAAACCATTTTGGAAAACCACACTCGGTACACCCGACTGGTATTCGAACCTGGATCTCCCTGTGATTGTCAATCTAGTCTAACACGAGTGTGATGCCTTAGACCATGTGGCCACCGAAGCAGGTGACAGTTGTAGTTAAATGTAAAAGTATAAATTATTAAAAATATTAAGAGACATGAATTAATTTTGTTTGGAGCTTCCTAAATTAGAGTTAAGAAATAAAATAAAACTATGGACTGATGTACATTATATCTATTTCTTTTATTTTTGAGACTCTTAATTACTGTAAAGTACTGCGCTATTTAGTAAAATTCACCCTCTTTCCTGACCTAAATATTCATCCTGTCTCCTGACTTAGATAATAACATTTGCTACGCCCTCATCATAAGTCTATAAACATAGTACCCGTGTTACTTAAAACGTTTACACAGGTGATTTGTTGACTAAAGTAGTATCCTGAACTAATTATGCATAAATAACCTATTAAAATAATTGCACTTGTAAAATATTTTAAATATTAGCTAAGACTTGTAGAAAATACCTCTTGTAATCTACAAGTGTCTTTATGAAATCAAACTATAAATCTGTTTGTAAAACACAGTTTTCAGTCGTAAAACTACACTTTTAATTACAAGTGTTTATTAATAGCTTTCTGAAACATAATTTTCTCGTTTCTTACTATTCAAAAGTGAATTATCTTGCAATTATTGTTGTCGCTTTATGAAACATGCCCAAGGAGTCGGCAATGGCAGGGAAGAATAAAACATTGGACGAACATTGCAATTTGGAGTGGGATAGTCACAACCATCTGTCACTTGGTGAGCCGCTTGGTCGCATCTCTCCACTCACCGGTAGCATGGACGTAAGGCTAAGGCCACACGAGCGATTTTTCCCGCTGAGTTGAAGCTGTTTTTGTCGCGAAAAAAAATGAAAACCATGAGTTTCAATAGTGGGATGCTACACGAGCGGCAAATATCGCACGACAGAGACACGTCACATGCGGCTTCAAGGTCATGTCGCGTTGGAATGCGCCGGGGTCCATTTTCCTGGCGACATATCCCGCCTCTCTACATGCCACACGTGCGACAAAAACCGAGGGATGTTCTTCCACAAGGGTTGTGCCTCCACGTTCTTCTGTCATTAAAGTGCAGTTACAAACGTTTGATAATTTTTATACTTCTTTTCCTTAAAGAAAACTGCTATATTTTTTATTGTGAGCTATATTATATATACAACATGAGTGAGCGTTACAATTTAATCAATGCTGTTGCAGCTACACATACATCACACAGCTTGGTTTGGCAATTCATTTTACCTGGTAGGCCTATTATTAATAAGAACGATGTTTGCAAGACTGAGATGTAGAAAATACTGAAGAGGTGTGACAAGCGGTTTTTGTCGCTCTGTATAGCCTCTCTCTCTTTTTTTAAAAATAAATTTTGCAGCTGAGACTAAGCTGCTTTTATCGCTCCGTCTAGCATCCCCTGTTCGACTTTTGCAGCCGCGACATTTGTAGCTTAGGTCTGGGCGGGGAAAATCGCTCGTGTGGCCTTAGCCTTAAGGGGGGATCCGAGACCCCCTGAAATTACTAGACACACTTGAAATTATTATTATTATTATTATTAGCACCGCGTCTTAATACCCGTTTGGGCTATACGCACTTACGCTAATGTGTAATGGTAGGGTGATTGTGAGATGAAATGGAGGACCTACAGTTTAACGTGGAATCCGAACCACGGTGGATGCCTGGCATTCCCCACACTCACAAGATGTCTTGTCAGAGGTGAAGGAGGGTTTTGGTAATCAGATAAATCTGTGCCGGGACCGAGGATTGAACCCCGGCCGCCAGCACAGAAGTCTGACACCTTACCCCTAGACCGCCAGGTCACCCACTTGAAACTGATTAATCCCTTAAAGTAAGAGGCTCACATATAGACTATGCATAAAAAGTTAAGATATGTAGTTTGGTAATCTTAATATTCATCTTAGTAGCTTTGTCAACATTTCGAATAATATTGTTTCCTTTACATTGAAATTGTACCGAAAAACAAAGGACGTTTTTTCTTTTAAATGAAACGAGTTAGCGGATCGGAAAAAAATAAGCAAACATAAATAAAAAATTGTTAGATCCATTAAACTTTATCATTTTTAATATTCATTGGTCACGTGTAATTTACATTTGACATTTTCGTAAGCAATGCCCACTCTCTTTATTTTTCTACGTATACATGAAAGATATAACTTTTTTTTAAAAAATCAATATATGAGGTCGATTTTATAGTGTATCCCCCCCTTCCCCCTTATAAAACTGTCCAGATACGTCCTTGAATGGAAGGTATAGTTTGGTCACAATAACTTTCACCATTTCTATCCGTTGGAAAGCCTTTTAAAATACAGTTACTTGTATTAATCCACCTTAGGCAATGTATTGCGTCACTTGACGAGAGAAGCCGACTGGTCAAAGTGTTTCAAACATATTTACTAAATGAATGTAGTTATATGTGGAATGATATACTTTCAATCTACATAAAAGTCCAAAGATAGTAGGAATGGACATTAGGAAGCAATGGCAATGAATAATGAAGTGAAGACTAGGCGTTGAAATATGTGTCGTGCTTGTAGAAAACTAGAACATCTGAGTACGAGCTAATGACAACAGTTCACCAGGGTGTGCATAATACGGAGCAGGGGGGGCCCCAAGGCCGTGGATAAGTCTGGGGGGGGTGATGTGAATATAAATTTAAAGCTTAGATAACATTATTAGTATTCATTAAACAAAGAAAATTAAAGCTTGATCAACTTATGTTTTTTTACCTAATCAACAATTAAAGCATACTTAAAATATATAAGCTTAAAAAAGGGACACATAATGAGCCAATAAAAATTAATCAAATAAAATAAATCTGAATATTCTATATTGCTCAATGGGGTGACCTGGTGGTCTAGGGGTAAGGTGTCAGACTTCTATGCTGGCGGCCGGGGTTCGATCCTCGGTCCCGGCAAATATTTATCTGATTACCAAACCCTTCCTTCCCCTCTGACAAGACATCTTGTGAATGTGAGGAATGCCAGGTCTCCACCGTGGTTCGGATTCCACGTTAAACTGTAGGTCCTCCATTTCATCTCACAATCACCCTATCATTACACATTAGCGTAAGTGCGTATAACCCGAACGGGTAGTAAGACGCGGTGCTAATAATAATAATAATAATAATATATTGCTCAATTATGGGTTTAATGCGTAATACACAACATTTGTAATATATACAAGCTCAAAGAGCATTTAATTCGATTGAATTAAAACGCTAATAGACTTTATTCTTAGATACCTCGGCACCCCCATTACACCCTTTACGCACGCTTATGGAAACACTGCTGCCACTTTATGTTGTTCGTAACAACGTTCCAAGGAAACGTCAGTTTTGAAAAATTCCGCTTTGAACGTTGAATGCATTAAATTCCAATTTAAAAAAACAATGTTATCAAAATTTATATAAAACGCTTAGGAAATATCATAATTATTCACATAAAAATAATCTATGATATCACCATTATTAATTTATGACATTCACTTTTTTTACAAACTAGTGTTGCTGACATAAAAAATATGGTGACTTCAATTATTTACCAAAAAAAAAGTTGCAAATAGAACCTTCACAGTTTACTCTTGCTGGTTTGGCACGCTAGCCAATCACTGTCTACTCCTGTGGCCTAGGCCTACTTATGGTGGTACGAAAGGTCGATTACCCAATTTCTTACCTTTTAAATTGGTTTAATCTAGATTAACTTTCAGATGAACCAGGCATATAACTGGTAATTTCATTGTCACTGTCAAACCTATTATGGCCACCTTCTTGGATTATTAATCAATCTAAGCGGACGTAATTATAGCGAGCAAGGAACAACATGATTGCTGAACTTAACCTATTCGCGATAGAATGTGAACCATTAGTGAGCTCTTATATCGTTTACACGCCAATTTTCACCAACCTGTTTTATTAGTGAGCAGCCCCTAAACATTTTCTAGAACCTCAATCGTTACAAATCCGCTCATTGGTTTAGTCTCGAAAATAATGTATGTGGTTAAGGGGACAAGTAGGCCTAATCTTGGTTTGATTCTGGTTTAGGTTGTCTGAGATATATATTGGTTCATGCGCATCTTGTACCCGTTTGGGTCATACGCATGCGTTCATTACGAAGGCAGAAGTGTCAAACGTGAAATCTTTTCACTGATTCTTTGCATCCCATGAATTCTATGAAGTATGATTCAACAACATACATTGAAACTCTGTTCTTTTTTATATAAACATCGGAGAAATACTGTATTTGAGATAGTGATATTTGGGGACTGGGCATAGTTTGAAGAACTCTGATATATGAGATTGGTGTACCAAATTAGTACTCTTTTTTATAATGGATCAATAATTTACAAAATTAGTTTAACTTACGTATACCACATAATATGTGCAATGTTTGGTAACAATTACGTATATTTAGGCCTGTGCGGGAATGACATATTTGAAGGGAAATGTTAATTTCCCACAGGAATGGGATAGGAAACGATTTAAAAAAAATTTAAAAATTCAAATGTAGGCTTGTATAATTATGTATGTTTTAGATTTATAAGCTTAGTCTAAACTAAGCCTCTCCATTTATTTAAATTAAATTAAATGTAGGATAAAATTAGATATAATCCCGATGAGGTTCGGGAAAAGAGAGAAAAACTCTTGACCAGGTTGCAATTTAGAGGTTTGAATAATAATGTTAAATTCTGCAATCTTGTAGAACATTTTAAAAGAAAAAGAAATTACACAATATATTTGTATTAATTTATTTTTAAATTGTAAGTTTTCTAAATAAAAACTAAATATTTTGTCTAACTACATGTTGGGTAGGTTTTTGATGTGGGATAAGATTTTTTTTTTAACTAGGTCTAATGCAGCTTCATATTTTGTGCAATTTTAATCAATCTCTTTTTGGTATAAATATAAATTTAAGAATTAAATAGAAACACTCTTAATAAAGAAAATCATTACTTAAATTTAAATAAGTACTAACACAATAAAACATTAAGATATTCAAGGTAGTCTTAATCAATAAAAGCGACCCAAAGTCTTGTCCATAAAAATACCAAAAACATTTCTCAACTGAGCCAGTGTGTAAAGTTATTACCTCTTGCGTTTTAGTTACTAAACCTCTCACAAAAAGCGCTGTTGGATATCAAAAATACTAGTTTATTCAATTAATATTATTATTATTATTATTACTATCATCTAAGATACAAAATCAAATAGATGCCCTTCCAAATAATAACATTTAGGTAATAGATGAATGTGTCATGATGAAAAATAGGTGGATAAAGGTGTATTTCGTGTATGATTGAATTGATATTTAAAAGTCACATTTTTATCATTATTTATCGCCAAACTTATGTTATCTTTCCCTAAATTTATTCAGGGATAAATACTAACCACCAAGAAGCCAAGTATGATTGTGGCACTCAATAATTGTGTTGATTAGGATGGTAGCTTTAAAATAAATGTTGCTGAAATTTTAGCTATCTGTTCAGTTAAAGGAAGGTAAAGATTAAACCTTAGTAAATTAATAGTATTGTTAATGAGCATAAAATACAGACGTCACATTGATAGTGAGTGACCCGCCTCGGTGGCTTAGTTAGCTAACGCGCTAATTTCATGTTGAGCTAGACTAGTGAGGATGGGTGATCGAGGTTCTAATCTCGGTCGGGTGAACTGGGAAAAAAAGGGGGGTGTCCTAAATGGTTTTCCCTCCACGCAAATGCGAGTTCATTTCCTCTATATATTCAACCTTCATAATTCTTGATTCATTAGAGTAATTAGTACTTAAGCGTATAACCCGAACGGGTAGTAAGACGCGGTGCTAAATTAAATTGAATTAAAACCTAAAATCACACTACAGGCATTTCTGTGAGTAGATGGTCTCAAAATTCTATTACACATATATGGTGAGTAATTGTTTTATGACGGGAGAAAATCTGTTTTGTAGATAGTAAGTTTTAATTATGTTTACTTAGTAAAATTATTTGATTATTTGTTGTAATGTGACTCTTTAGTATTTCCAGTTACAAACGTTGCCCTTATGGCCATAGGTGTTCGACATACCTGCATTGGGATGTATAGTGTGATTTTGGTAGGAAGAACAGTAGAAGTTAGGGCCAGTTTCATAGTCAAATTTAGTACGCCTCAAGTGCGACGCTACACTAAGTACATGACGACACCTACCTAAACTCGAATGGAATGGGCCGGTCTCGCATAGGAAACTGGCCCATTCCATTCTGGTGTAGGTAGGTGTCGTCATGTACTTAGTGTAGCGCCGCACTTGAGGCGTACTAAATTTGACTATGAAACTGGCCCTTTGTTACTAAAGTTACAAAAACAATGTTAATATAGTCATACATAAAGTCATGTCCTCTGCAGATGTTACTTTTGATAGATATTATCAATACCTATCAAATAACACAAATAATATAAGAAGATATTATCAATGTTAGCCGCAAAGAAATATGTTTTGAATTTCTCTACTGTTCTTCCAACCAAAATCAGGGTATATATACCCTGGTTTTTGTTGGAAGAACAGTTTAGAAAATTCAAACATATTTATTTATGGCTAACAATGATCACATTTTACTAAATTACTTGTGTCGTTCAATAGGTATTGATAATACCTATCAAAAGTGACAACTACAGATAACATAACTTGACGTATGAATATTTTAAATGGTTTTAGTAACTTTAGTAACTAATTTCTACTGTTATTCCTACCAAAATCATACAATAGAAGACGAAAGCTACTAGCAGCTGCGGCCGGGGTTCAATCCTTGGTCCCGGCACAGAGTTATCTGATTACCAAACCCTTCCTTCAACTCTGACAAGACATCTTGTGAATGTGGGGAGTGCCAGGCCTCCACCGTGGTTCGGATTCCACGTTAAACTGTAGGTCCTTCATTTCATCTCACAATCACTCTACCATTACACATTAGCATAAGTGCGTATAACCCGTACGGGTAGTAAGACGCGGTGCTAATAATAATAATAATAATAATAATACTAGCAGCTTTGCGGCGATGAAGTGTTAAACCATTTAGGAAAATACACCCATATCAAACCAGACTATATGAGCCTTAAATTTTAGTATGTGGATTTCATTGTTTCAAACTTTCAAACGAAGGAATGCAGATAAACCTAGTAAGTAGTATCGAAGCAAGGTCCCAGTCTCGTCATGACCAAGTACGTGGAGCTATGGCGAAGAAGAGGTTGCATGACGCGTGTCATAACCTCTCTCACTGCATGCAATCAGAAAGTGAATGTTGTTACTTAACTGTAAGCCCTACATAGCATGTGTGACGAAGAGGGGAAGTGAAGGGGGAGGTGGGTGGGAGATGCTCCACTTTTCAAACACTTGCACCGCCAGTAAATCGCGCGGGTGTTTGGATGGAACTATTGAAACTAAACAAGGTTAGACTAGTGTTCATTTGAGTCCACCAAAACATATGAATGGATGTGAATGACGTGCCGCAAAAAAGAGTATTTCTCGCACTAGGACTTGTACGGGAAAGTCAGTCAATTTTTATAACACGTATGCACACACTATATATGTGATTTTTCTATTTATTTGTTTTAATTTGTTGGCTCAACATTTCGGTTTTTAACTAGTCTATCAAAGATGTAGGATAACTTAGATAAAAGTGAAAACCAAACTCCATTACTGTGTGGTGAGAGGATGAAGTAACTCCAGTGAAGGGATTTGCCCCCTACCTTTCTCCTCATCAGCGGTGATCAAGTGTAACGTAAGTTTAACGACTTATACTATTTAGACACTGGTGTGGGTTTTAGATGCTTAATGAGATGATGCTACCAATGGCCGGAAAGTCTCTCTTTATCTATTTATTTAACACCGCGTTTGGATTATACGCTTAATTACTAATTACGCTAATGGTTTAGGAATTGGAAAGGTTGAATATAGAGTAAGTAGACCTACATTTGCGTGGAGGGAGAGAAGAAAGCTATTTGGGGAAAACCACCCCCCAGTTAACCCGAGTGAGATTAGAACCTCGATCTTCCCGTCTTCGGCAGTCTAGCTCAACACGAAACCAGCGTCACTGAGGTAGGTGGAACGCCTCTTACTAAAATGAACAAAAAATTCTGGCCGTCTGTCTCTCCGTTTAGATGGCCTGTCCTTGTGACCTCGAGGTTTGTCGGCGCTTTTTGATATTAGGCCGGTACTCTACTTCATTGTATTCATACGTCAATTCATATAATCATTACCAGTTACTTTTGATATATATTATCAATAACTAAAAATAACACTAATAATATAGTAAAATGTTATCAATGTTGACCGGAAAAAATAGTTTTATTTTCTAATAGGCCCTTCTTAATAAAGTTGGACTGTAGTTTTTAAGTTGCTTACATTATAATTATTGATATATGTATATCATTTTTAAATTAAATTTTATATTTGTGTCAACAGCTGATATAAAATATAAATCAATAAACAATGCAAGGTCAACATTTAAAGATTATCGTTTGCCTTCATGATCATTAAACGTCTTAGTTAACGTGGGGCTCTATATTTGTATCGATGGTTCGATGGAATGTCAAAGTAATATTCTTTAAATTGAAAAATGTAACCTGGACACGGAAATTGAACCAGGGACTTTTCGGCTTGGTACGTCAATGCTCTACCACTAAGTTATTCAAACCATAGTAAATATTGTACAATGTACATTAGGCAGCTTAAAAGGCTCTCTCGAGTCAAAGGTGGCTGCGTTGTCTGATAGCTCATGATCTTAATTGATTACTCCTATGTAGCTGCCGATTTACACACGTCCATCACAGACTCTTCCTTAAAACATGAATGAAGAATGACCCTGAGCAGGAGACTACACCTAGATAGCTCAGTGGCTAGAGACTTAGTAGCACATTAAGTCATGGGTTTTGGATTAAATTCCGGTACCCAGGTGTAAATTTTCAATTTAAAGAATATGATATTTCGAAGATTCTATAACAGTAATTATCAAATATAATAGCTTTGCTATTTAATCCATCATGTCAAAGTGAGCTTTATTTCTGTGTTCTTTCATTTGTTGTTTTGACTTTAATAAAGGCGTCAATCTCGTATTATCTGGTTTGACGATGACGGGGTGATGTTGGGTTTCGAATCCCAGCTGGCTGAAGTGGTAAATTGTTATTTTATTAATGGTTTCCCAATATCTTCTAGGCAAATTTGGGCACACCCTCTATAAATCCTACCTTTCTCAGTTTTACCCCATAAGCATAAACCTGTGGATAGCTAAGACGTGGACCGTGGAGTTTATCTGTGTGTTTGTGTGTTGAGAAGTTTAATAAACTACGTTTTGATTCCCCTGGCAGAAATAATAACCTACCTCCTCGACACCTCATTATTTTGAGCTCTTGAAAGTTGTGTAGGCCTACAGTAGATCTTGATTGAGAGAACCACGAATGATGGGGTTGGGTGAGTCGTTGGCACAGCCTACTGATCTACGAAACCAGTAATTGGTCCACACCGATTGTACTAGGCTGATGACCCGCCTCGGTGGCGTAGTTGGGTAACGTGCTAGTCGTGTTGAGCTCGACTGCTGAGGACGGGGAGATCGAGGTTCGAATCTCGTTCGGGTGAACTGGGGTTTTTTTTTATTGATGGTTTTCCACTCTCCCTCCACGCAAATGCGGGTTTAATTCCTCTAATTCAACCTTCCCAATTCCTAATTCATTAGCGAAATTAGTACTTAAAGCGTATAACCCGAACGGGTAGTAAGACGCGGTGCTAAATAATAATAATAATAATAATAATGTACTAGGATGATTTACATACTCTTTACAAGAAAATGCTAGTTTCCTTTTAATTAAAAGTCACCCCCCTTTAATTGTTTTGTAAGATTAACTTTACCTGGATGTGAAGTTCATACCTATATAGATTATCAAATACTACAGAATTAAAGGCTATAATTGTTTTCAGAAACGTTAATTAGTGAGATTTGAATGAGAGGTGTGACGTGTCCTATAGCTACGATAAACAAGATTGTAAGATTGGGTGTTGTAGAATTATGTATTCGACTGTACATCTTGTGAAATGTTAATGAAATTGTCAGCAAAATGTGAGCTGTCTTACATGGAGTAAAGTTTACTTTTGTCTATTCTGAGACAATGGCATTGTGAGGGTATGTTTTTTCCACAACTCGAATATCATGTCACGTTTAGTGTTGATCTCATTTTCTAGTTGGCTTATCTATATAATAATATATATATATATAATATATATATGTATGTATGTGTGTGTATAATTGCATATTTATAGTGGGTTGACGAATAAATAGTTAAGCTGTATCTAAGTGCAGTCAATCTATTAAAACAAAATAATGGTTTTCTTATTCATGGT
The DNA here is from genome assembly GCA_902151425.1 of Timema shepardi. Taxonomy (NCBI): domain Eukaryota; kingdom Metazoa; phylum Arthropoda; class Insecta; order Phasmatodea; family Timematidae; genus Timema; species Timema shepardi. The sequence goes on from CABFVX010000049.1 coordinate 398,927, forward strand.
GCAGTCGTGCTCATTTTGAATAGTTGTTGAAAATGCGTGTGGAGGGAAAAAGGTGAATGGTTTGTCTATTTATTATTTCTTGGATTCAATACAAGTGTTAGTGGTAAAATTGGTTTTCTAAATACCTTTTTCGATTTGTAGAGCACAGTCAAAAATGTACAAGTTGGTTCTGCTTGCGTTTACTTAGGCATTACTTATCTTCTGAATGCATGTGCTTTACTATTTGTGAAATAACCCCCTCTTTTTATTTATTTATTTTTATATAGAACCACATTATACTACCCTTTTGGACTATACGCTATGTACTAATCACGTTAATATACCAGGGATGAGGAAGGTTGAATTTAAAGGAATTGTACCCGCATTTGTGTGGAAGCAAGTGGATAATTATTTAGGAAAATACACCTTCAGTACACCTGAATGGAATTTTAACCCCGAAATCCCTCTCATCGGAAGACAAGTTGATTGCTAGAGTAACGCTTTAGACCATGTGACCCCACAGAGCGGGTAATCCCCTCTTAATGTTAAATAAATATTATTAAACTAGGTTTGCAGTATAGCCATGGACACAAAATATGAGTGGCAATAAGGGGAAAGGTCACATCGCTCCTCACTTGTCTGGCTCATTTAGACTGTACTCTGGATTGTTGGTGAAGGGCAACTCTGGGTTCAAATCCCGGTTTTTTGTACCGAGGGTTTTTTTCCTAACTGGTTTCCCACTCTTTCTACACTCAAATGTTTTTTTTTAAATCATACCTTCCTAATCCCTATCCTATTAGCGTAGATACAAATAAGTAAATTCAACCTGCGGGGAAAATATCTATGGCTGTAATCAAACTCAGGACCCATAGCTAGAAGGAAGTTGCTCTTTAGGTTGAGCTAACATGTCTGACATTTCGACTATTCTTGGAACACGCACAATCATTCTTAGAACAACATTACTACCCGCTTCGGTGGCCGCCTGGTCTAACGCGCTACTCTTGCAGTAGACTACACTGCCGATGATGGTAGGTCAAGGTTCAAATCTTGGTCGGGTGTACTGAAGGAGTTTTTTTAAAATAGTTTTTCACTCTCCCTCCACGGAAATGCGGGCACACTTCCTCTAAATATAATCTTCCTAATCCCTAAAACCATTAACGTTTAGTACATAATCGTATAAACCGAAAGGACAGTAAGACGTGGTGCTACAAAAAATAACATTAGAGGGACTTATACACACCTTCCGTGGCACCCACCTACATTCTTCCGGGGGGAGGGAAAGGGGGCAAGATATATTCTCCCATCCACCTTTACACGCGTGCGCCTGGCCAAACTTCTGCAGGCACCGACATCATCTGGCACTGTAAAGATACAAAGAATATAGAAACTACAAAGAGCACGGTTTGGCTTCAACCTGAACTCAACTAGTACTATAAACTTATAAAAAATAAAATGTCTTAAATTTAAAATAAAAAATAAAATTATATTTGATTCATAGCTCTATAAAAAATCTGGTATCATAAATATTGCTTTAAATTTGGAAATTAGGTGTTATTAATAAAAAAAAATCTCTTATCATCCTCATTACTATACATTGACTCAATAAGCTTACTTTTTTTTAGGAAAGAAATCCTGGGAAGGTAAACATATGGATAAATTGTTATTGTTTTAGTGAGCTATGATAAACACTTTTGAATGGATTTAATTTATTACAATTTTCTAATTTAAACTCTTTTAACATAATTACATAAAACACTGCCTACTAATGTAGAAACTGAAGTAATCTATGATTTATACCAAATTGATTTATAACTTTCTCTACAAAAGCAGCTTTGTTTGAAGAAATTGTAATACAAACTAGAAGATTAAAAAATTTAAAAGAAAACATTACATGTATTAAATTAAATTGGAAATTCCAAGGAGGCGAGAACCTTCTTTGCCCTATACTGCGAGCGCCCATGCACACATTCATTTAAAAAATAATAGTATTAATAATAATTTAAGTTTATTTAGCATCATGTGTTCTATGTCTGCGTCAAGTTTGTCCAACATTTATGTTTAATAAAGTGGGGCCTAGTTCTTTGGAGTAGACTTAACTATTAGTAGTGGAGTCTACTACAAAGAACTGAGCCCCATTTAATTAAAGATAAATATTTAAATGAAAGAATGAGTTTACGGGTCACTCTCAACTAATTAGTTTGATAAAATTGATCACACGGTATAGGGAGTTTAACACAATAGACTAGACTGGACTGGTTGGTGACTGAGAGGACATAGGGAGTTGGTCTGATTTATCACAGTGGTTTTTCCACCTCTCTTAAACGCAAATGTGAATGCATATTCTTTTACTTTGCCCTATCAATCCTTACACCTTATATTAAGTCGTTAACAACATTTTTGTTGAATGTAATAACTAAAATAAGGAATACTTGTAAACACATTAATAGCAATTAAATAAATTGATGAAAACAATCTACATGCAAAACATAGCATATCACCATAAAGCATTTTAGTAGAAACTTATGTTATTGTTTGATTTTTTAACCGCGTCGTATTACCCGTCCGAAATATCCGCTTTTAATTACACTCGTAAGGTGGATATGAGGAAGTTGTAATTTTGATTTAATGTAACTGCATTTGAATGGAGGGAAAGTGGACAACCATTTATGAAAAAACACCCTTATTTGAGTCAGTCAGGCTTTGAGTCCCAACCATCACCAGCATATCAGATTGAATGAGCTGGACGTTTAATTATTTAAATTAGTTTAACTGTGGACATTTATGGTGAAATACACGTACAATTTTATATTTACACACACACACAAAATTTGGCATCGATGGAACTTCATCTGAAGCCAAACTTCTTAAAAGAAGTTTGCCCTCTGCAATTCTCTGTTGGTCACTAGGTGTATGTTCTGAAGTACTCCACAAGTCACGAATTTTAATAAATCGAGATAAATATTTTTGTATTCACTTTATCTACTATCAAAATAGAACCTATTGAAATTCCTCCTAATTGGATGAACCAAAGTAGAACTTTTCTTCATAAATATATTTCTAGACCAAAAATAAATCAAAGTAATTCTGGTTTTATCAAGTGTATTTGCAAAGTATTCCCCAGCCACTAGGTCCTGTGAAAGCTTCCAGAAGATGATTGGGAGCGAGTACGTATCGTAATGTCCAGGCCTGATACCTGCCTTGAATGGTCCGCAGTGTTGTCTGATGGTAACAATGGTCCACTGTTGCGTGTAGGGCTAGTTTAATATGCACCGCCACCAGTGTCTCTGATGAGCCAACTGACTGGCCTACTTCGATTGACCTCGGACCATTTGGCTGCTGGGCATAGGGTTAATATATCATAGTGCACCTTCAACTTGAGAATCTATAGGACAGCCATGGCTGGAGGGGTGGTAAGTGACAGCTAACATAAGGAACTTATGTCAAACATTTACTGGAGGGGTGGTAAGTGACAACTAGCATAAGATACTTATGTCAAACATTTACTGGAGGGGTGGTAAGTGACAACTAGCATAAGATACTTATGTCAAACATTTACTGGAGGGGTGGTAAGTGACA
>CABFVX010000049.1:406165-417561 GCA_902151425.1 Timema shepardi
GGTTGATACATTGGGGTGTTGTATTAGCTTCAGGTTGATACATTGGAGTGTTGTAGTAGGTTCAGGTTGATACATTGGGCTGTTGTAGTAGGTTCAGGTTGATACATTGGGGTGTTGTATTAGCTTCAGGTTGATACATTGGGGTGTTGTAGTAGGTTCAGGTTGATACATTGGGCTGTTGTAGTAGGTTCAGGTTGATACATTGGGTTGTTGTAGTAGGTTCGGTTGATACATTGGGGTGTTGTATTAGCTTCAGGTTGATACATTGGAGTGTTGTAGTAGGTTCAGGTTGATACATTGGGGTGTTGTAGTAGGTTCAGGTTGATACATTGGGGTGTTGTATTAGCTTCAGGTTGATACATTGGGGTGTTGTAATAGCTTCAGGTTGATACATTGGGGTGTTGTACAAGCTTCAGGTTGATACATTGGAGTGTTGTATTAGCTTCAGGTTGATACATTGGAGTGTTGTAGTAGCTTCAGGTTGATACATTGGGTTGTTGTAATAGCTTCAGGTTGATACATTGGAGTGTTGTATTATCTTCAGGTTGATACATTGGAGTGTTGTATTATCTTCAGGTTGATACATTGGGGTGTTGTATTAGCTTCAGGTTGATACATTGGGGGTATTCGATTATAATAGTTATCTTCATAAACTTTTTTAAATATTTGAGAAACCGATCATAGTTCACTAATACAAGATCTTATATGGCACAACCTAAGCTCAATATAAAAATGCACTACTAAACGGACTTAGGGATTGGAAGGTTTGATTTCAAGTACCTAAACGCTGAAATTGCATCACTGTAAACATGTGTTGGTGCTATTTCCACAAGTTGGTGAATTGATCGCTTGGTGGTTATAAAACAATGCACGTGTGCGGTCAACTGTGCAAGTAGTAAGATTAGTTGAGATTGTATAACATTCGTTAACAAACATGGCAACGTCTGTAAAAGCTGGTATGGTCTAATAATTTCGATAGGCGCTAAATTATTTAGAAAATCCTTAGGTACAAAATAATTGCTCCTTAATTACTCTCATCTTAACTATAGCACCACGTAGCTTGTAAATAATTATTATATTAACCACAAGCTCAAAAACAGAAGAATTTTGTAACTTGAATATTATCTATATTTATGTTTACTATTTCAGCTTTGCTCTAATGGTTTGAACAGGTGATACAAGAAGTCACCTTTTTAACTAAAAGTAACTTTTAATTTTTACCTCAAAGCCACTTTTTGATGACTAAAAGTAAATCTATTGTCATTTTCAACTATAACAATATACACAAAACAAAATATAAAAAGGTTATACTCTTTAAAAGGAAATGTCTATGTTCTATTAATATGTGGCTATTAATGCATTAAAAAGTTAAGCTTGGGTTTATTAATGTGATGTTTGTCACTAAATTAAAACACATAATTAATTATGGCCATATCCCATCACCATAATTTATTGAAGTATGCTAAAATAGTAAATAACTTACTGTTTTAACAAACTACATCATGCAATATGTTAATAAGTATCTAATTTGCGGGTACTTATTATATATATATATATATATATATGTATGTGTATATAGAGAAACAAATTACACATTTTGGTATCAAATTAAGCTATGAGATTAATTAAATGTATACTTTTAAGGTTTAGAAAATTTCCTTCCACTTTCATCTATCCACTTTCCTACTAGTGTGGGTATTCCTTTTTTATATTAATTTATTTGATTTCCCCAACTTTGACTTGCAAATTTCCTCCTAAACTTATACGAAATGTTTACCAATCTGATTTATATGTAAGGAATATTTACATAAAGATCTATCATTACATGAAAGGCGTATCATGTTGTGGAAATTGTAAAGATGTGTTTTCCACTCACTCTCAACTTGTGTGAGCTGTATTGCTCGCGGAATCCCCCATCTTATCGCAAACATGCCACTCACTCTCAACTTGTGTGAGCTGGATTGCTCGCGGAATCCCCCACCTTATCGCAAACATGCCACTCACTCTCAACTTGTGTGAGCTGTATTGCTCGCGGAATCTCCCACCTTATCGCAAACATGCCACTCACTCTCAACTTGTGTGAGCTGAATTGCTCGCGGAATGCCCCATCTCCTCGCTTGCCTGCCTCCCTGGTTTCTCTGTCGGGATCTACTGTGGGAGGAACTATTCGAGGGTTTCAAATGAGTTGAAATTGGAACAAACGCCATTTGGTTCTATTGCAGGAAATGTCCATTGTGGTGACCGTCATTAGGATAATCTGGCTGGCTTTCCTTTTGTTTCTTTTTTATCTTTTATATATTAAAAAAAAAGTTACGTTGGTGATAGTCAAGTTCATGTAACAATCATGTCTTTGGCTTGAAGACTAGCTTGTTCAAATCCTGGCTGAGTAAAATAATCGGGATGAACCAGACACGTCGGACTTGAGTGAGTAGCTCATTAACTGATAATTAAGCGTCTATACCGGAAAATAAAGTAAACAAGTTCTGATTGTAATTTTATTGAATTCACAAAAACTGTACACTGTATTTTTGTCCTGTTAGCATCGCCAGGACTGGGTGAACTGTTAACACGCGTGACTGAGTAAAGCCGTGCTTAGTACCAACCTGCCGCATTATGGATGGCTTAGCCATAATTTGGTTATTCGTTAGATAATTATAATATAGTTGTTTTTGCTAAACATCCTTCCCCTCCTTTTTTTCTCCTGACATACATTTTAAGGCTCTGATAGTCCGTAATTCAGTAGTGAGGTTTTGGGAAGGGTTTGAGGAGAACGCCCTTCCTATACTTCCCTCCCCCTTACCCCCCCCCCCCTCACTCACTGACAAGAATGATGCGGTACTACTATTATTTTACCACTTATATTGTTGAATTAATTAATTTTACTTAGAAAACTGATTATATTTGTATTTTTTAAAGACATCATATGTCCCCACTGGCCATTGTTTACCTTTCTATCTCGCTGGCCATCTTGTATGAGAGGGGAAAAGTGAGTCAGGATAGGGTTAACCCTATTTGGAGTTTGGGGCTCTTATTCTCTTTGCTTTCAGTGCTTGTAAAGCTACGCACCTCTAAATATCACCTCATAGTCATAACTCCCCCCCCCCCCAACCCCCTCCCAAATTTTCATAAANCCAGATCTATTTTTTAGCACCACGTCTAATGAGTTAGGGAAAAGTAAGGATTAAATCAAAGTAAGTGTACCTACATGTGCGTTGGAGGGAGAGTGGAAACCACCCTTTGTACATCCCGAATTTGGACTCCAATCTCGTTGCCATCTACAGTCTAGTATAACACTAAAGCTACGCCTTGAATCATGCGATCATCGAAACAAGTCTATTCCTATTTGTGCCCACTGATGTGAGTACACTGGGCTCAAACCCAGGTGAGGACAGTCTCCTTTGTTATTTGTTCATAGGAATGTCCTCTCACTTCATAGCTAAGTATATAGAATATAATATAAAGTTTTTCCAGAGGACACAAAAAATATCTGGTCACACAAAGATATATTTTAGTTGTGCTTTAAAAAAATTACCTGCTTTGGTGGCAACATGGTCTGACGCGCTACTCTCACAGTAGACTAGACTGCCGATGATGGGGAGATAGAAACTCAAATCACAACCTAGTGTACTGAGGGTTTAAAAAAAGTTTTTCCACTCTCTCTCCACGCAAATGTGGGCACACTTCCTATAAAATATAACCCTCTGATCCCTAAAACCATTAGCGCAATTATTACATAAGCGTATAGCTCAAACGGGTAGTAAGACACGAGGTTTGAAATTTTGTTTTAGTAATAATGTATTTAAAACATTCTGTTTGGATTGTTTTCAAGTCAGAAACTCGTGAACCCCCGGGCAAGTAATATTATGTTAAAATCGATATGATGCCAAATGATAAAATATAATCTCTGAGTAATTATATGATCATTATTATAGTTGAAGGCTGACCTTTGTAGTCTATTATTCTCAAAGGTAAACAAATGTATCCTTAATCCGGCTAAAGAGAATGCAAGGTGTCTTCTCACTATTTAACCAACAGTATTTCCCCATCCTTGAGAATGAATGCTAATATCTCACAATTCCAGTAAGAATTACTCATATAAGGATACATTCTTCCTCGTGCGTTGTTGGCGAATCGCCCAAGATAATAACATGCTGGTGTAACATTGGTTATGATATTCTTTCTCTGGCACATGCTACGGAGTACGTAGAAGTTTATATATATTACGTTAGTATAGTCAACTCACTAGAACTTTGACCATCTTTTATGACAGTTTAAATATTACTCAAAACATTTTCCATATTTATTCAGCTGGATTTTTGTCACTTAAGGCGATTGGCCCTTTTCATTTGGCGTGGAATTGCAGAGCCATGGGAACAAACGGATACCTTCAAGAATTTTTATTGTTTTGCCATTTTCTTTTCGGAAACGGTTTGTTTAAGAATAGAATCACGTTGATTAATTTATACTTTTTATATACACACCTCCTTTATAATTTTAACAGTGATCAAATATCTATAATATTGATTTTTTCAATAGAAAACCACCAGCTTCATAACAAAAAATAAGAAAATGTAACAATTAATAAACATTGATACATTATCTTAGAAGATGTGTTGAAAATATTAACATAAAAATTTCACTCGTTCTCGAGAAAACTGATATTTCCAAACGTATGATTTTTCCGCAAGACCTGTTTGGTAGCTAGCACCATCTACGGTTTCCATAATCAACCTTTTCTTGTTGGCGCGGAAGGATACGTTGGTCGGTTGTGAAGCCACGCTACGCCTTTCACCCTCCCGCCCACCAGCACACAAAATAGGTTTTAGACTTACACTCGACAGAGGCAAGGGCCTTCAGTAAGGATTGTAAATCGACCTCATTTGTTAAACTGAGAAAACATATTTGTAAAGTGGGTAAATGTGAAACTATTTAAGTGACAAAAGAACAAAGTTACCATGAATCGACTTTAGAAAGTATCGGAGTGTGACAAAGATGTTGCTACGGATGCTTACTTGGGAAAATAATATGTGTGCAGATTTGATTTCGATATTCACACCATCATTTAATTTGAGCTACTAATAGACCCTACTATGAAAGGATTGATGACATAATATTATTATTATTATTATTATTATTATTATTATTATTATTAGCACCGCGTCTTACTACCCGTTCGGGTTATACGCACTTACGCTAATGTGTAATGGTAGGGTGATTGTGAGATGAAATGGAGGACCTACAGTTTAACGTGGAATCCGAACCACGGTGGAGGCCTGGCATTCCCCACATTCACAAGATGTCTTGTCAGAGGTGAAGGAAGGGTTTGGTAATCAGATAAATCTGTGCCGGGACCGAGAATTGAACCCCGGCCGCCAGCACAGAAGTCTGACACCTTACCCCTAGACCACCAGGTCACCTATAACATAATAAAGCTATATATTAGTACTAAGCAACTTTATCCCTACTCAACTCGCAGGAGGTCTTACTTATCAACCATTCCACTGCACAAACAGTATTTAAATTAAGTGCGATTGAACACATTTTGGAACTATAGCTGCACATAACCCAGTTTTTATTCATGGAGAATGCGCTGTACCCTTTCCTGAAGCCCAATAAATTAATCAAAAGAGCGTTCAAGCGAAATACAAGGGAAACTTTGACAAAGAAATACACATAATTTATCTTGCAAGCTGCAATATATTTTTTAAAGAGATTTGACCCAATTTGACAGCTTTTCTCTATTGGTTTCAGAGCTGCTGGGTTCCAATTTCGACATGGCGCTCATTGTTCAGCTCATGGACGACTTCCACGATCTGATCAACAAAAATGGAGGTGAGTCTTATCCTCGACATCTATACTAGTGGTCCTTAGCTCATACAAAGTGTGGTCCTAGGTGCGAACAAACCAAAGCTTTAGTTAACGTCTTACTACCCGTCTGGACAAACCGCGTTCTTATACTCTCGGGGGAGTGATTAAATAGTGATAAAATAGAATACATGTAGATGAATTTGATTGTAAGGAAGGTAGAAAACCATTCAGGCTTAGCTACTCTAGATAAAAATGGAGGCTTGACCCCTCTCACACAAAAATTAGAATGAATGCACTTTACATGTATCCCACGTGCCCACTGGTGCAGATGGAAAACCGTTCTCTTCCAGGAGTACGTGATTTTAAGAGGATAAAGGACAAATTCAATGGATATTAATCATTTTTGTAAGATTTGATCTTTGTACAGTTATATTTTTATTTATTATTATTATTATTAGCACCGCGTCTTACTACCCGTTATACGCACTTACGCTAATGTGTAATGGTAGGGTGATTGTGAGATGAAAATGGAGGACCTACAGTTTAACGTGGAATCCGAACCACGGTGGAGGCCGGGAATTCCACGCCTTCACAAGCTGTGATTAATACACGTCTTGTCAGAGGGGAAGGAAGGGCTTGGCAATCAGATAAATCTGTGCCGGGACCGAGGATTGAACACCGAACTCCCAGCACAGAAATCTGACACCTTACCCCTAGACCACCAGGTCACCTGTATAATTATAATATTCGAATCAGTTCTTTCAACCTCTGATTGTCTGGTGTAAGGTAGTTTAAAATGTGTTTGACGTTGTTCTTAATATAGATCTCTGTTCAGGATATAATTTTCAAATGTATTATAAAGATTATCATTAAAAAATATAAAGGAATGATAAAAATTGTTAGTACCTTGTTTTAGAAAATATGCGTCTATGTTTTATGCCCACTGGTTTGGGAAAAACTAAATAATAGCAATTGAATGATAAATAAGTTGTCTGTTGTTATTATGTTATTAGAACTTGCTCAAAAAACAAACATTTAAAATTATCACATTTGTAAAAAAATAAGCAGAATATGTATAAAAACTTGTGTTCTTTAAGAATCTAATCATATCTGGACGGTATTTTGTTATTTTGTAAACAATTTGAATTAAAAATAACTATTACTTTGTTCCTTCATAACTTATTTAAACATAATACAAATTGTTGGCGATTTTGAAATAATTTGTTTGTTGAGTTTATAAATAGCCTAATTTTTGAAATCACTGCTTTAATATTACTAAAATATCTTTCTGAGAAGAATAAATTAACTATAGCAAATAATAAAAAGATTGACCAAAACCTTTTTTAGTTATAGTATTTATAGACATTGGGAAGTAGCGTTATTAAAATCAGACAAATACTAAACAGATCTGGATATGTTTTACCTAGATTATTTTATGCAAAATATTTTCTACATAAAAACGAAATGTAATCAAATATTATTGGAATTATCTAAAAAATCAATTCTAGTATGTATGGTTCTGAATAGCATGCCCTTATTTTTTTATGTTTCAGCGTTTATTTATCATTAACCAAACTTAGATAGAATAATTATTACTAAGTACCACTCTTCAAATAAGGAATATATGTGATAAAGGCACTTGTGCGCACGCATACGTATATAATATTTACATCCATGGACATGTACGTACGTACGTACATACATACATACATACATACATACATACATACATACATACATACATACATACATACATACATACATACATAACGTACATACATATATATATACATACATATATATACATACATACACGCACGCATATAAACACGCACACAGGCGTTCTCGAAATCGGGGTCGGATCAAAAACAAAGAAAAAATATTGAGGTAAAAAAGTTCATTTTTCTATTACTTAATGCTTTATATAGAAGTAAAACAAAACTAAAATAAGACCTGATCAAATTATGTACACAGTGGTTCCAGTAAAACTAAATATAAAGTTCCTGAGGATTATGCAACAAGCATTGTAGTAATACACGCTGGGTTACATACTTACCGAATTAAAAATAGGGTGTTTTTTACAAGTAGACAGCGTTTAATGCAAATATGAAAAAAAAATTCAAAAGTATTTTTAATGTCTCTTTGTTTTGATATAAATGTTTGGTCTCGTTAAAATAAAACACAATTTAATAAATACCTTGTTTGGGGAAACAATTTACTATACTAATATACTTATCTGCGGCTGTTAAATTTTATTTAGTAAATAGTTAAACATATCAAAGTTTAAATTACTTTTTTTTTTCAAACATTTTTTCAGAAATTATTACATGAACACAAACATTTAATTTGCCGTTTAGTGTATGAGATAAAGGGACTTTTGTTTTTGTTTCTAGTATGCCTAATGTATGCTGACACCGTTAGGACTAAATGGGAACAAAAATAAAACATTACAAAAAGCTTCCAGCTGTGGGTATTTCCCATGCGCCGTCACTTAAATATGTAGGTCCTTGGAGTTCGTAGAACACAGACAATTAATATGCGCAATTAGGCGTCAAATACATTGTAGCATATTTATTGATCAAATTGCTATGTTGCATTTTCTCTCACTAAGTTAATGTAGCGCTTTTGTTAGTCAAATTGCTACGTTACATTATTCTGTCTCTAATCCAATATAATACTTTTTTAAGTAGAATATTTAAGTGGCATTAATCTGTAGTTTAGATCAATATAGTGTTTTTTTAAATAGAGTTAAGTTATTTTAATCCATGGTTTCAGTTTACAGGATAAAAAGAGGTGGTTCTTATATCATTTACCATTCTTTTATTTACTTTAGGGTAACTTTAAACACTAGACATATTTAAACTTTATTTCATAAAGTATTATTATTATTGCTTAGAGACGTCTCGATAAATTGTATTTAAGTGCGTAGTTTATAATAAACTGTACTAGCTCATTGAAGGACTCATAATAAGACTAATGAGGATATGCTCGCCTCTCCGATTTCCTTTCTATGGTTTTTGTATGTATCTACATATTATTTAGTACACACAATACAGGTAAATAAATATTCCGGTCTGGAGGGTAAATATTTTCAGGTACTCTAGATCTGGAATATCTAAATTTAGAAAGTGGCTTACTCCTAGCTCACACTTGTAAAAATTCAACTTTGCGAATTTAAAAAATATGTTTAAATATGTATATATATATATATATTAATTTAACTTAATTATGTATATATATTTTAGTTTGTATATATATATATATATATATATATATATTCAAACTAACAAAACAAANTATACAAATTAAATTCGTGAGAAATTTCATAGTAAATAAATATTAACTCTGCCAGATTAATATACGTAAAAAGTCCAGAAAATGTTGCCTACATTACATTGTTCTGAAAACATGTTTCATTTGTCAGTTATTTATTGTAATGGGGATAATAAATGTATAAACATCAACACATTGGATGCAGATTAATGTAAATAAGGCGCTGGTCGTATGGAGAAGACCACAGTTAAATTAATTTAAACTAGTTTTAAGCAATGACACCAGCACATGGGAATCGAACCCAGAACTATTGCCATTACGCTCCAATGAGCTACCACTGAGCTATCAATTATTATTATTATTATTTTCGTTTACTTGAGGTATTTAACGTTCACTTTTTGAACCAACTGATTATATCATAACACGAGAATTTCTATGGGTTAGATCGAAAGGACCTACCAATTTGGCCGTGAAAGGTATTTTTACATAACCTCCAGGGTTCTTTAACATGCCAAAATCGATATGGGACCGACGGTTATACTTCCCCTCCGAAAGAAGTTGTTTACAGATTTTCATCGATCAATAAAAATCCGTCTACCCCGGCTGGGATTTATCCCGTGCTCAGGTTCATTCTTCACTCTTAGGCCGAATCTGTGATGGACATGTGGAATCGTCTCAGCCTCCAACTATGACTGAAGAATGACCCTGCACGTGGGACAAATTCTGGATAGCTCAGTGGTAGAGAATTGGCATGCCGGGTTCAATCCCAGTTTACAGGTGTCATTTTTTTTTAACTAATTCAAATTAATAAATTAATAGTTTTTAAAACTGCCTAAGAATCTCTCTGATAAGTACAATTACAAAACCTCTTGGATATTGTTAATTGACGTTTATTAATTAGATGTAGACTAGTAAAAACTGTCTAAATCTTGTTAGGGATTTATGTTTCTAAAATAAATTGGTAAATATTTAAAAAATTGTATACATCTTATTGAACACACTAGTCTTATGACCTATTAGTTGATGTTGTCTATAAATACGGTAAATATAGTGTATGGGTTTACATAATGATGAGTTACATACTGTGTGTTCATCACAAGCCACTTATAAGATATTCAAATCTCATAAATTACGGTGGGTAGGACATGCAGCGTGAATGGAAGAATCTAGAACCATGTTCGTGGTGCTGACTGGTACACCCATTGAGAATAGACCATTGGAAATATCTAGACACAGATGGGAGACTTATATTAGAATGAACCTGAAAGAGATAGGGTGTAATGGGGGGAGACTGGATAGAGCTAGCTCAAGATAGTGATAGAGTGTAGTTGGGTGGACTGGATAGAACTAGCTCAAGATAGGGATAGGGTGTAATTGAGTGGACTGGATAGAACTAGCTCAAGATAGGGATAGGGTGTAATTGAGTGGACTGGATAGAACTAGCTCAAGATAGGGATAGGGTGTAGTTGGGTGGACTGGATAGAACTAGCTCAAGATAGGGATAGGGTGTAATAGGGTGGACTGGATAGAACTAGCTCAAAATGGGGATAGGTGACTTTTGTAAGTGTGGCCATGATCTTTTGAGATCTTAATTCCATAGAGTAAGTACGTATCAAAATTAAATGAAGATGTATTCTGGATATGATATAAAATGAAATTTACAAAACTCAAGCTAAATCTCAAAGACGAAGCCTTTTTAGTGTCGTTTAGTCAAAATATTTATATCCCTTGACAATCCTTCGTAACTGACCACTGGTTTTAGTAAATATGGTCCACCGCTAATGTTAGTAAAGTAAAATAGTAACACGTTTGGCCCATGAATGGGCGCTTTCTCCGTTGTAAACACGTACAGATGACCTTCACTGTTATGTCAAACTTAACTCATTCATGGGTTTATTCTGTACCTAAACTGATATTTCAGAAGAGGTTTTTTCTGTAGTCGAGTTCTTGTTGCCTAACATGGTATTAATAATTAATTGTTATCTACTCCGACATGGGGAAGTGTTGAGCTTTGTTAAAGTGGTGCGGAAATCATCCCCAGCAACTGGGGTAGTTTTTAGTACACATCTAACATTGGATACAATTATATTAAATAAGTTATCTTGTTTAAGTTGGCAACGCAAATCATTAGTTAAGGTTACACTTGTCAAATAAAGGAAGTATTGGAAGGGTGAATGGGTGGAAGGAGCTACCATATTTTTAAAATAACCTAAAAACTTTTAGGTAAATTTGAACTAGCCTTTCATACGTTTGGCGAGGTGTAGCGGACTAACAGGGGACTAGCCTTTCAGATGTTTGTAGATGTGTATCAGACC